>CM075013.1:1137362-1151445 GCA_037576675.1 Pangasius sanitwongsei | reverse complement strand
AGTGGAAGAACTCGAGTGTCCTGCACAGAGCCCTGACCTCAACCCCACTGAACACCTTTGGGATGAACTGGAACTGGTGACTCCTTACCCAACATCAGTGTCTGATCTCACTAATGCTCTTGTAGCTGAATGAACACAAATCCCCACCGCCACGCTCCAACATCTAGTGGAAAGCTTCCCAGAAGAGTGGAGCTCATTATAACAGCCAAGGGGAATAAATCTGGAATGAGACGTTCAACAAAGCACATATGAGTGTGATGGTCAGGGGTGCACATACTTTTGTATGTGGCGTATGTTTTATATATTATTTAATTATAGTATGTTTTATATTTAAAATAATAACTGCAGTTATTTATCTAACTTATATAATCCACATTCAGTGGATATGCAGGTGGAGAAGAGTACATATCATTAGATAAAAAAAATGCTCATCAGATTTACATTAGAGAGAATTAATATTTCACGTTTTCCTGGCAGCTTCGGGTTAAAGCCTGGCGTCTCGTTGTTGTAGCTTTCTTTCTGTAAACGGCATTCCAGGTTTCTGTGCGTCTGAAAAGGATGGATTATCTGAAGATTTGTATAAAAATTCCGGCACGAAGGAAGCAGCTACATCTGCAAGAACATCAACAACTCAGAGTTAAGTATTTCAGTGCGTTTGTGAATTTGATGGATTGGGAAGATTGGAGCTGAGTGAATTTCTGAGGTGTCGGGCTTTCAGAGATGTCGAGTGTGTTTTCTGCTCTTCTCTGCGCTCTTTGCCGGTAAATGCAGCAGTGCAATCTGTTTCATATTAAGTCTCTGGTTTAAAAGCTTTCAAGTGGGCCACTAAACAGTAATGTGATTTTTTTTTTATTTTATTTTTGACATTTTTTTCCAGGATCCTTCTTGTCAGAGCCTCTCTGCAACGACAACGTCATTTGCGATAGCACTCCATCGGACCACTCATCAGAGCTTATTGTGATTCTTGCTCTCGTCCATAAGCACGTGCGCCGTTTACTGTCACTTTAAATCGAGGCACACAATGCCGCGGTGTCATTATCGGCTTATCTGACTGCATATACTGTAAACTGTATACACGCCGGATTACCTTCTTCATAAGTAGCTCATAAATGTGATTAGTGGAGCGCTTTGCTTTTTGCACGTCTGATCGATGTGTGCAGAGAAATGTTCGACATATTTTATTCGAAATTATTTAAAAGCAGTGGTCACGCTGTTACTTTGACACATCGCAGTGTTTTATTCCTCTTATACCACAGCAACTAGCCAAAGATGACAAAAAAAGCCTAAAAAAAAAAACTTCACCTCTGACTGCTGCAACGCTCTGACACTGGAGACTCCTTCCGTAAATGATAAATAAATGTCTCCTGTGAGTGAGCTGTTACTATAGAAACGATAATGTATTAGAACAAGAGCATTAAGGTATAGAAACCTGTGCTTTGCAGCTGCGCTACTGTCAGAGCTGCTGTTAGAGAAAATTAATCAGCATCTTCTGACCAATCAGAATCCAGAATTCTGCAGCACTGTGAGATAAATGAAAATCATTTCATTTTCCTGAATTAATGACAGTTTTATTTAATTCGTTGTTAACCCAGCACTCCTAAACAGATGTACTTGGCATCTATATATTTTCATACCTGTGAATAAATTATTATGCTTATTAACCCCTTAAACTCCCAGAATCCATCAGTGTGTTCAGCTTTACATTCCTGGTTTCTCTGTAGTTACTGAATAATTAAAAACATTACTTGTTTTGTTTTTTTTTGTTTTTTGTTTTTTAGCTTTGAGGTGTTTAAATGAAAAGTAAGCAGAGATTTTAAGCACTTAAACAACTTAACATGGTGGAAAATGCTGTTATGAAGCAAACTTTTAACCTCTGATGATTTAACTGTTGATATTTTTCTAATTAGTCTCTCTTTTTTTTTGCCATCGAGTTGTGTTTCCCTGAAAATAACCTTCATGGGATTTTATTATGAGTCTTTATTATTGCGGCTTTAAGCTGCCGGCTTAAATAAGGAAACAATTACAGGATGTTGGCCTGGGAATTGCCGGAACGTGCCAGATAGATTTATTCTGCGCTTCATTGTAGCTGAAAATATTTGCAGCGATTTTGCCAATTCATTAATCAGAAATGTGTGATCTCTGGCGTATCGTGACGTTTATTATTCAGCATTACTTTCAGATTACTGTCGAACCTCCAGGCCATTCGGCTCATTAAACGGTGGTTTCCTTATTATTGAGCTAAATTGGTCTCGAAATGAAATTAAAATCCTGCTGTACACAATATTTTGTAGATTTTTTTTTAGTCGTATTACTTAAAGCCTTTTTTGTGCGTTCATTTGTATTAAAAAGGGATTTTGAACGTGCCGCTGTGTTGCCTGTAAACATGAACAAGTTGCTGACAATTTATCTGGGTTTGTGTGTCATGTTTTAATGATGTCACCTGCATGCTTTAGGCTAAAACCTGTACCAGTTCTGGATGCTATCGAAAAGCCCAAAACTATTACCACCTGCTAGCTAAATACTTGAGCTGATCACAACGCTGCTGAAAAAAAACATATTTACAGATTCAGTAACTATGAAAAAACAAATCGATGATTTCTACACAAGAAAAAGTAAATTATTAGAATTACATAAAAGCTTCATTGAAACTGGATGATGAATGAGCTTAAAGTTTCTCTCTAAGCGTAGCGGATGAGTGCTTGGTCAGCTTATCCTTCAAACTGTGGGCATGTTTTCTTTATAGGAGAGCGCGTCAAATTAACACAAACACTGTCACATTTTAAATTAATTAAACATGAGCGAATTTTCTTATTTAATAAAAAAAATAGAATATAAAAAATATTAATATAATTAATATTAAAAAACCACTCTTTAACATCTCGATCATGAATCGAAGAGCCATTTATGAGCCGGAAAACCGGAATATTCTCAATTAAATATTTGTTTTCAAATTGTTTAATTAATAAATGTACTCCTGTTTATAAAGCTAATCTATTAGAAACGTTTGAGAAGCAATGTTTAATTAGTACTCTACGTATTATATACTTTTAAATAGTTCATTACAGAACCTTAAATTGGCCAAGATGTTGGCCACTTTTGTTTTTCGGGATCGTTTACAGACGCACACGAATCAGGCGATGCTGCTGGTCCGCTTTGTTTATCGTTTATAAATATGGTACTGATTGTTCTGTATTTTGCCAGCATACAGCAGTGTGATTAGAGAACTCGCTCTGTATTTGGCAAAACAAAACACTATCATTCGCAGATGCAGATGCACCACGATTGAATTTATTCAGAATTTCTTATAATAAGCATCCAGGCGTGCTTCTGCGTTCGTACTGTATATCTGCAGCTGTTTGAAGTTTGCCATCACGATCAGCCGTGACTCACCTGCGCGCCGTGTCACAGGAGATACAAACTATTAGAAACGAAGCCTCTCGAGTCTTTAATGCCCTTTTTTTACTCTGTGAACCAAAGCAGAACATCTTGATTCAAAATGACATTTATTAACACTGAGCAACACATTCGTCTCATCATAATCCATTATTATATTATATTCTAATCTGTTCGATCGACGATGCACGCAAAGGCATCAAATAGAGCTGGAATAAAAGACGAAAAGAAAGACAGTAATGCGCTCGACTGTGATTTAAAACATTTGAGAAAATCAGACAGCCGATGATGTCTTGCTCACAAAGTCAGAGCATCATAATAGCGTCGACACAAAACTGCACAACCGTTTTGTGTGTTTTGTTTCTTTCCGTCTGTCGCTGTCTTTAAGGATGGAGCGTCTTCCAGGATGCAACACGTTAAGCAATTAAAACCTTTTTAACAAGACGAATGAAAGGCAAGATTCGCTCTTTCATTTCATTCCTGCTTTCATTTCAGGAAACCTCGACAAAAAAAAAATGACAAGAAATGCTTGAGAGGTGCTCTGCGTATTATTGATTTCTATAAAATTAGCATTTAAATGGTAAAAATGTCATCCAAGAAGAAGATTTAGAAAGTTAAGAAAAGTAGTTCACGATACACAAATGACTAAACCATTATGAAACTGTGTAATTAAACGGTTTTTTTTCAGTCTTTTAAATATTTGCTCCTGTTTATCTGTCGAACGATACCTGATCTCTGCACAGCTTCCTGTCAGACATATGTATATATTGAGAGAGACACAAACAACATTTTCTTGGGTTTTTTTTTTTTTTTTTTTGGCCAGACAGGAGGAGAACAGTCAAGTCAAGCTTCGCTGTGCTTTCCTGCTGCTGCTTCTATTGTCATTAGCATTTGGTTTTGATTACGAGGCGGCTCCAGGCGTCTGCTCGCCCGCGTGGAAGCCAGCAGTCGTTTGCTTTATAGAGATCATATGGTGAGGAAACAGGGCTTGAAAGACACGACTCCCAGAACCAGGTTTGATGAATTTCCTATGATTTGAGCCTCAGTTTATTCTTTCCTGTTGTGGAACAGATGCCTTACAGCACACGTGCCGCCCCTCTCCAGGCCCCCCAAGGCCCCCCCAGGGGCCCCCCAGACCCCTGGATCCCCTGAGCTAGAACTCACGCCAGTGGACATTTAAGCAACAATAAGCGCTCTGTCTTCACACGTCAGGAGAATTGAGACGCTCTGTAAACGATCCAAGGTGAACCAGAGCGTCGCCTCGGGCACCAAGGATTATAATCTCATGGAGATAAGATCTGGCAATAAAGAAACATTTAATTACGGTTATATTTAAATGCAGTTTTGGCAGCTTTTTTTTTTAAATTCGGCATTTCAAATTCAGTACATCAATTTGCGATTCCCTGGGGGGAGGGGCTTGTCTGTCATTTCTCGACTCCTGATTGGCTGAAATGGCCTCGAGTATAGCAGTGTTTGTTTTATTAAATGTAAATTTGATGAGTAGAAATTAAAATGTGTTAGAATTCAAATTTAAAATGTTTAAATTATGTTCTAATGTTTTGATTATTTGCTTATTTAAAAAAAAATGTTAAATTGTTAGATTTTTTTAAAAATGAAAATTTTGATATATATTGTTTTTACTGCTCTTTTTTTTTTACATATTGTCACATTGCTTTTATTATTTTTAAGAAATAATTTTGTTTCATTGCTTTGATTACTTAAAATGTGAATTTTGTTCTACTGTTTTGATTATTTTAAAAATGTTTAATTATTTAAAATAGACTTGCTTTAAAATTGTTCCTATTCTGTTTTTAAGCTGTACATCTCAAATAATCGAAATACAAATCTGATAGAATTTTAAAACTTCGTACATAAAAATAAAACATAAAAATTTAGACTTACAAAATTCGAATCCTAGTGGAATAAATATTATTCCGTACAGATAGCAAAGTCAGATAAACAAATTCTTTTTAAAGAAAGTCTCTAAAGTCTGTTATTGTCCTTGATTGCTGTAATTACAGTTTTCAGTGTCAGTTTTCAGAGTCGTTATAAAAACACTCCAAAAGTGGATTTTCCAGACTGATCACAGCAGGAAAGGAGTTTATTTAACGAAAGGGAATCACGTCAGCGTCCCGTCTGCTGTCTGTTCTCCGCTTAAACCCAGCGCCAGTCTTCATCAGCACCAGCGAAATGTCGTCACGTACTTTAACAGCGCTTTAATATCGTCGTATCGTTTATGTTGCTGGAAATGAGTCCCAGCTGGAGATTTCTGGACGCTGTGGAGCAAACAGACAGGGTGCGGCTGATTGACAGGACATTTAGACGTGCTACTTCACTTTACATTACGCTGTGCAATATCAGAGCCAAAGTAAAGCCCGATCTCATCGGTCCTGGAGCGAGGGATCACTTACCCCGAGAAATCAAAGTCAAGAGAAGAACCTGAGGAGCTGAGCACGGAAAAAAGTGTGAAAGGGAAAATCGTGACTTATCTATTAGCACTCGAGAAGCCAATGAGCGTGAGAGGAGCTGTCCTGTTAGATTCAGCGGATCACTCTGAGGAACCCGAGACACAAAGAGGAGAGACGGGAAGACAGACAGGAAGACAGACTGGTATCGACATCGCGAGCGATTTAGATTTCAATCTCAGTGCTAACAGTTTAGCGTGGAGAGAAATACCACAGCCTGCTACTGTCACCTTCTGCCGTTCTGTCGTGGTTCTCCAACCAGAAAACATCAAGAAAACAAACAAGCAACATTTTTGGAACCGTATTCATTTCCACACTCTTTGAAAAAAGGTTCTTTGGAGGGTCCTTTGTATGGTAAACACTTGCAACACTTTCTGATAAGGAAACAATGTTAAGGGTTCCTCCAGAAGAACCATCAAAGAACTGTAAATGGTTCTAGTTCTGAGTGCAGCGAGCACTTATTGACCACACTGCCCTCTTTTAAACTAGAACATTAAAGCACATCATTTCTTAAGCTGGTCCATCTCCTGTTGGACCTCCTATGTCTTAGAACCCTTAAGGCATGTTTGATTGTCCCTCTAGGGGAACCCTTAAAGTTTACTCAGAGATGTCAAACCCTTTCCAGAGCTAAAAACCCTTAATCATCCAATAAACCTTTGAAGAACCTTTGTACCAAGAACCAAGAGCTAAACGTTAAACTCCTGACAGGTTCTAGGTGCTCTAGGTGTTAAGAAGAAAATAATATAAGAAAATAATTGGAGTTTGTGCTGCACACTTACCCAGTTAATACATCCACTCTTAGAAAAAGGGTTCTTCAAGGGTTCTTTACCAGTTTATTGGATAACTATGGGGTCTTAACTTTCAAAAAAGGGTTTTTATAATTTTTATGTTTAACCCTTACTGTAATTCTCTGTTCTAGAGTTCTACATAGAATGTTTTAGAAACCATTCATTGTCCATAAATATGACGGTTCTACGTAGAACCTTGGACAGATTATAATTTTTAGAGTGTGCTGTACAGATACATCATTTTCCCTGAGCTTAATGATTTAAAGTGTGCTGTTTAAAGTCCAGTTCTATACCTTTACGATGATGTTCCTCGATTTAGAAACTATTCAGGGTTCTCCGTAAGAGACGTGTGTTTGGACCCTGAACATGTGGTACGTTTATAAAAATCTGCGACCAGAGTAAGCTTTAAAAAAGTTGTTTACAATCTAGACACTAGGAAATTTTATATATATATATATATATATATTTTTTTTTTTTAGAAAAATTAGCTTCTTAAAAATCTAAAATCAAATGCTAAAACAGCATTTCATTTTCAATTTAAGTGTAATTTTGAAAAATTATTATTTTTATATTTATTTGATTAATTTATGGATTATCACTAAAATTGTTTCAACTTCAATCACTCATTTCAAATTATCACTAAAAGTAAAATGTTGTCTATGTTTCCGAGCAATAACTCATGAAATAAAATCGATTTATATTCATATATTTCAGCTAAAAATGATATTTCTTTTGCCCTAAGAATAACAGAAGGTGAATCTGCTCTCAGGGGCATTCCTTGAGGATGTGAAGGTTTTGTTTTTGGTTTTTTTTTTCACCTGTTTCTATATTTTTTTATTGCTAATAATTGAAATAAAGACAGGATATGTTCAGGTTTTTATTTTAAATAAACGTTATGATTTTATTGCTATAATGGAGGTTATTTTTGCCACACGTCCTGCGCAATTCATCCACTTAACTCCGCTCACACACACCGTTTTGTGTCAGAGGCCACAATGTTCCACTTTATAACAATTTTTATGATCTGTTTTTCCTTCAATCTCCTCGTGTGTGAACCTGTGAAATGTTTGAGTGTATTTGAGATTCGGCTGTTTTCTGAATATCGGCTCTGATTGCTGTTATTTCCGTGTGTGTTTTCAGTGCCATTAAATTCCGAATGTGCCATTTTTCCATGAGAGAACTTTTCCTCGGAGTCACGGTGAGAGGCGGAAGGTGGAGCACCTGTCAGACGAACACTGACCCTCTAATCGTCTCGGTTCTCCTGAGCTGCTAGAACCCTGGAGTTGACTGGATTTTTTTTTTTTCCCCTTCCTTCTCCTCAAAGCTCTTCATCTCTGTCCTGCTGTTTAAATCCTCTCCGTGCAGCACAAACAAACCTCAAATCCCTCTTGATGGAAAAAAGACAGCTCAGAAAGACTTTCTGCGAAGGCCCTTAAGCATGTTCGTAAGGCGTTCATAAGGCATTATACACACTGATAGGATTAATTAAGAAAATGCATCACACCTGCATATATAGTGGTGTTTATTATGCAGTGTAAATGGTTTACATTGTGTCTATAACACATTATAACGCACAGAAACTCGGTTTCAGTTTGAATTATTCAGTGTTTACGTCTGTTAATAACTGCTGTAAGTCCACTGTTTATTTATTTATCTATTTATTTATTATTTGACATTTTATCTCTATTAATAACTACAGAAAAAATAATGAGCAATAATTAGGAGTTTGTACTGCGCACTTACCCAGGTAGTACCTACAAAAAGGGTTCTTTAAGGGCTCATTAGATCATTAAGGGTTCTTTCTTTCTCAAAATAACACTCTTAAAAAATTAGAACCCTACAATGTTCCATGTTGAACCCCACCGAGTGCTTCGCTGTCAAAAAGTGCTGAAAGAACCATTTAAGAGACTGAGAATTCTTAGTTATCCAATAAATCCTTAAGGAACCCTTATAAAGAACCCACACTCTTAAAAATGGGTTCTTCAAGGGTTCTTTAATGATTCATTGGATAAATAAGGGTCCTCAATTTCCAATAAAATGTGGAACCCTTTCTGATAGGATACATTTTGTTGTAGGGTTCTACATAGAATATTTAAAGGTTCACCAGATGGACAACTGAAGAATGCTTAAGGGTTCTAAATATTTAATTATTATTTTAAGAAGCTGAGAACCATAAATTATGCAATTAACCCTTTGTACCACACACTTACCCAGCTAATACACACTCTTTTGGGGAAAAAATGGTTCTTTAAGGGTTCTTTAAGGGTTAATTGGATAGTTAAGCATTCTCAGCTTCTTCATAATTAGAACCCTCAGGGTTCTTCAGCTGTGCCTCTGGGGGAGTTTTTTTTTTTTTTTTTTTTTGTAGACACCTATAGTAGAGTCGTTCCCAGTAGACCATTTTTTAGGAAGATAATTAGTTAATTATTCAAGGAACCCTTAAAGAACCCTTGGTTCTAGGCATTTAGAAAAAAAAAAGAGCAGTCATTTGGAGTTTGTTCTGCACACTGACCAGCTAATACAGGTTCCTTAAGGGTTCTTTAATGGTTCCTTGGATAATTAAGGGGTCTTGGCTTATGCCTAGAACCTGTCAGGAGTTTAACATTTAGCTAAAGTGTAGGAAGGTTTCTTCAGGGGTTCTCTACGAGTGTACTGGATAAGTAAGGGTTCTTAACCTTCCTGAAGAGGTTCTACTTGGATTGGAAACCTTTCTGATAGCAAAATATTTTATTGAAGGGTTCTACATAGACGAGTGTAAGCCGTAAGTGTCGTCCTATCAAAAGTAGTTTCAGGTATAGCCATATTTTGGAAATAATTATCTATGGTACTCTTAAAGAACCTTTAAAGAACTAAGGAACTTTAAAGGCTGTGTGTATTAACCGGGTAAGCGTGCAGCACAAACTCTAAATCATTGCCCTTTATTTTCTTCTTAACATCTAGAACCTGGAGTTTAAATTAAATTTAAATTTAAGTTAAATTTGGCTAAAATCAGTTAAATTCTGTATTTTCTTCTGCAAACTTTTATGAATTTGCAATAATATTTAAAGATTTATCAAAGATTTAGTTTATATTTGCCTATAGCAAAAATTCAAAAATTTTATTTGTTTAATTTGTCCATTTTATACTTTTTTATCTGTTTGTTTATTGTGATGTCACACCAGTCAGACTTTCAAATAAGTGCTTATAAAAAATAACATAATTAATTAATAAAAATGAAAAATAAACACTCTTTAAATATGACACGTGCATAGTTTTATGGATAAAATGTCAAAAAGTAATCAGGCGATAAAAACAGAAGTACCAGTTTTACATAACATTGCATTTTAGAAAATGAACTATGCAACAATATAGAATTTAATATGGAGAGATTTTTAAAAAAACATTGATGAAATTTCTACTTTAAACTTAAAAAACTAAAGTACCATGAAAGCAACGAGAGCAGTTTTCACCTCAGTGTACTGATCGTGAGCACATGGTAACATGATGCGATTATTTACTGAAATTACGACACCACCGCTTTGTAAAAGTGATGCGTCTGCGTGACAAACAGCAGGCTTTTACAGTTTATCCCACGTGAATGTTTTGGATTTTTTTTGTGGTCCTGCCATCAGAACCCATTTGGTAACCCGACTCCTTTCTGTTACACGACTCTCTCAGGAGTGCAGAACACACTGCTTAGACACAGTTTTGGTAAGTGCTAAACAAAAGGCTGCATTGTTGCTGGATGTGCGTCGACTTCGCCAGCTCAGACCTCCCGAGCATTCCACAGTGTCACATAATACTGTCAGTTTCCTGTTGGAAGTGCCAGCGCAGAAAGAATGAGTACGCCGGCTAAAGTGGGGCCTCTTTTTTTTCTTTTTTCTTTTTTTTTCCCCTTGCATATGCGTCTGTCTGCGGTGTTGGTGGTAATGGTCTGGACGGGACTCACGTAATAAATACACTTAGAGAAAAAAAAAATGTTTATATGATTTTATAATCCGTATTTTTCTGGAATACTTTCCTTTTAGTCAAAGCACTTTATTTCCAGCTGTGATGTGTGTTAAACTGGACAATCGCCAGATGTTTGAGTCCCGTATACAGACCTGTCGTAGTGCGAAACAGAAGTGCGCTCGAAAAAAGTTTTATTGCGTGCTTCATGAACACAATAAGGTGCAAAGTGCTTTGTTGAATTCCTCAGTATGCTATTTTTTTTTTTTGTCATGGTCCTGTATTTTTAGAAAGAAAGAAAGAAATGAAGAAATGAAGAAAGAGAGAGAGAGAAGTAGCATTAAGCGACTATGCTCTCATTTCCTTACACTTCAGCGTGAAGTGATCCAGGAATCTTTGAGATTTTTGAGACTAATGGCCGAGTCACATCGAATGTGTTGTGTCAAGCGTCACGTGTAGCATCACATCACGTCAATTCCATATTTTTAATCTGTATTTTTCTCACATTTTCTTATCAATTTGCCAATTTGCCGATTCCCACCCACTAGCTAACTCTCCACTGACATACAACAGCAACCAAAAAGCTAGCGTACAAAGGCTAACATGTGCTTGATAGCTCCACAGTGAAGCCATCAAACACATCATTTCGAACTGCTGCTCATGCTGCATCACAGGGCTGTGGAACACACTCAGAGGAAAGCGCTATCCACCCTCTTCCACATACATGAGCTCACAGAAGCACGTGGTTGGCTAGTGTCACCGTGATTGACAGGGAAAACAGAGTATGCCCCTCCCACCCAGACAGCATGGCCAATTTGCCAATTTTGTTCTCTAGGCTCCTGGTCACGCACGGCGATGGCATCGTCGGGATCCGAACTCATGATCTCCTGGCGCTTTTCTGTTCACTTCCTTTTTAAAAAGCGTTTCACTCGACACCGGCTGCATCAGAGGAATCATCACTGATCATCGAATCCTGGAGTTGCTAAAACAGAGATTAAAAGCAAAGCGTGCTGTTGCTGTTTCTCCTCCAGGAGCGAATTCAGGGTAAGAATAATGACGAAGAGGTTTTGAGGATGAGTTGAATTTCAGCACCTCCTCAGCCCTTTCTGCAGCAGTAGCACTTACAAAGCAATATATTTTATACTCCAACCATTACGACTTTACCAGAAGAGATGACTTTTCCTTTTTTTTTTTTACATTTTGATTTTTTTTCCTCCTTACACAGTCATACTCAAATAATAGCGTGTATATAATCTTAACATCTAATGACTTTTTGAGCTCGGCCTCTCTTCGGAGAGCGATTGTGTTACCAGCTGTTGCCATGGCGCGGCCCGTTGCTGTATTTGTGTTTTATTGGATCTCTGGCCTCGTAACATTAGTTTTGAAATTTTCCCAGCCACTTGCCAGACCACACCACCGCTTTGTAAAAGTGATGCATTTGGAATCGTTGTGCCATGTTTCAGCGGGTGCCAACTTTTAAGAGCGGCAAGTTCATTTGTGTTTATAATTCAGTGAAGTTTGGAATTCTGGTGCCGTTTACCTTCCTAATGAATATTATTTATGCTTTTGTTGACACAAATCTGTTTAGGACTGATTATCAGTGAGGACGTTTTGGAAGTGAATGCTGAAAGCTCACTTTGAGAACTGCATTTTCTTCTGAATTCAGTCACGGGCTAAGAAAAGAAAGAAGGAAGTAAATAAGGCACTTTTGTTACAGTAGAATATTGAGAGACGGAGTGGTGTGATGAAGCGGAGTCGCTGTTACCATCCTGAGGTTGATTATTTTCCTACTTTATCCAAACTGGCCTCCGGTTAACTATTCAGCAGGAACAGATGAAAAAAGTCTGTATGATCTGAGAATGTTGTTCGACTCCCTGCTGATCGCAGTGCAGTGGGATTTAGTCCTCACGTCATCTCTAGCTAACGAGAGCGATGCAGCGGAGCTTTAGTCCTTTAGCCTGTTCAGCTCTCTCCCATTCCTCGTCTGTACCCTCTGCTCAAACGTCCAAAGCTGTAACATCGCTAACTAGCCGAGCCGAGTCTCTGCCATCATATAGCTGCATTGCATTCTGGCACTTTTAGCCCAGCTTTTGTTCCAATATCTCCTACTTCTACACTGAATTTTCATTAATATGACGTTAATACGGAAAAGTTTTGTGGAGCTAGCAGTGAATCTGACTGTTGCACTCCATCACACAACCACTAACTTCTCACAGGGGTAAGAAAATACAGAACCAATCAAGATCTAGCACTGGACTCGCTAAACACATCACAAATATTTCGGTATAACATGCTGTATTTAATTAACATTAACCTTAAAACCTGTAAAGTAGGCATTCGTAATGTAGATGACTGTTTCTTTACGTTCAGACCCTCAGCACTCAGGTGTAATGATTGGCACGTGCTGGAGTTCCTCACAGCAACACGAGAAACACTGCTGTAATTATGCACATAGCAAAAGCAAATAGTGTGTTTCCCCACTTCAAATTGCATCATTGTGTGTTTAACCTCCAGCCTTTGTGTCTCACACACACACACACACACACACAGTGCTCTCATCAAGCCAAGGCCATCTTATACGTTCCACCGGTGTGTAAATTAGCCTCGACCCCACGTAATGCAGCGGCTAGCGCACTCTGACATTAATGAGCGGTGCGAGATGTGCTGATTTAGACGTGAGGCGGCCTCGAGGAAAAATAAAAGGAAATAATAGATCTCTGGGCTGTAATTAGACGGCTCGTGATTCAACAATGAAGTCATGATCGTGTCATTGAGCTGGAAGCAAATGCTGCCTTCCTGCAGCGTCGAGGGAGTGTGATCACATCTCCATGTGGCAAGTCTAGCAGCCAGAGCGCCATAGCAACCTGTTGTCACCTGAGAGTGGCAGCGTGGGTGTGTGTGTGTGTGGGTGTGTGGGTGGGTGGGTGGGTGTGTGTGATATTGCCCAAAGAGACAACTCCCTCCTCCACACACACACAGACACATACACACACACACAGGTTTATTGCTCCGCCCTCAATTAGCCATTGTGCCAGGTCTTGTTTAGCGAGCCAAATTTGTGTAACGAGGTGACGAGGTGCAACGTTTAACGCACGCTGATGGAGAGCAGCGCCGTGGAAATTTATACTGCTGTGTAAAACATCTGCATCTGCATCTGGATTAATGAGTAATCTGATAACTGAACACTTCACCTTTATAGATACGATTTAGCATGTGTGCACTCTGATTACAGATAGGTAGATGGGTGGGTGGTTGGATGGACAGACAGAAAGATACAGTAGATGGGCAGACAGAAAGATGGATAGATGGATGAATGGACGGACAACCAGAAAGATAGATATATGGACAGATGGATGGACAGACAGAGAGACAGATGAAAGACAGACAAAGATAAATATGAACAGGCAGATAGATAGATAGATAGATAGATAGATAGATAGATAGATAGATAGATAGAATATGAACAGGCAGATAGATAGATAGATAGATAGATAGATAGATAGATAGATA
>CM075013.1:1117789-1137262 GCA_037576675.1 Pangasius sanitwongsei | reverse complement strand
TAGATAGATAGATAGATAGATAGAATATGAACAGGCAGATAGATAGATAGATAGATAGATAGATAGATAGATAGATATACTGACAGACAAACCAAAAGACACACATAAAGACAGACAGATAGATAGATAGATAGATAGATAGATAGATAGATAGATAGATAGATAGATAGATAGATGGATAGACAGATAGACATGGCTGTAAGTGAATAGGCTAAAATCACCCGTCAGGTGTGAATGAGTGTGTGAACGTCTTGTCCAGGGTGTATTCCCATTCCCGCCCAGTATTCCCGGGATAGACTACCAGGATAATGCGCTTACTGAAAATAAATGACATGAACTCATTTTGCATCCATTTTACGCCACAAAAGATCCGACAACTAACCACCACATGTTCTCCGTCTCATGCTCAATTAACTCCCACACTCCGTTAAACGAAAACACTGTTGTACTTTGAAATCTCACGGTTAATACGAGACATAAAAAAGTCGCACACTTTTAACTAAAGTCACTGCAGTTCGATCTAAATCAATTTCCTATTTCTTTTTTTTTCTCTTTACCTATGAACCCAACACGGCACCCTGCTGTAAGAGCACCGGATTCATTATGCTGCTTCTCGCTCCTCGGATTTTCACACCGCCGCCCGGAACATCTGCAGCCTGTCATGTAGCATCCCATTCATTTCTACTTAATTTGATCCTAATATGCGCCTACATGAGGAGCCAGATGTTGCCCAAGACTACGGCACACAAAGTTCTGTTTCGGGGGAAAAACAGAGTTCTAGACATGTTGGAATTTGAGCCGGGGATGATTTCCAAATGATTAATATAAAATCTAAATACTGAGTGACAGAGTGCTGATGATGATTTTCCTGCAGCAGAACGTCCCCGAAGTGTTTTATTCCTCTTACATTACAGCAATTACATTTTTTGAATTTATTAACAAACAACACGTTGTACTTTTTATCCATTTAATGTTGTGGAACGTTGGTGAAGCAGGTTACTTCCTGTCGTTTCCTCACCAGCCTCTCTCGCAGCTTGTCATGTTACCAAGAACCCACAAAGCACAAACTCTTCCAAAGTCCAAGCAAAGCCTTCAAGTAGAACCATTTTAGGAAGCTAAGAACCCTTAATTATCCAGTAAACCCTTAAGGTATGCTTCAAGAACCCATTTTTCTAAGAGTATACCAAGAACCAAGATAGCTAAATGTTAAACTCCTGACAGGTTCTAGATGTTAAGGGTTCTTTAATAGTTTGTTAGATAATTAAGAGTTCTTAGTTTCCAAAATATGGTTCTACTTGGAACACTTTCTGATTGGGAAAACAAAAGCTGATAATAAAATGTTTTCCTTTTACAAAGGCTTCCGAGAAGCACCTGTTTAGGAAGCTAAGAACCCTTACGTATCCAGCAAACCCTTAAAGAACCCTTGAGGAACCTTTTTTTAACTAACTATGTACCAAGTACCAAGAGCTAAATGTTCTAGATGCTAAGAAGAAAATAATGAGCAATAATTTGGACTTTGTACCGCACACTTACTGATTCTTAGTGAAAAGGGTTCTGCAAGGGAACATTGGGTTCATAATTAAGGGTTGGTAGCTTCCAAAAAGGTTCTATGTTCTTGGAACACTTTCTGAAAGGAAAACACTTAGAACTTACACCCTTACAGGTTCCATATAGAACCCTTAATTATCAAATAAACCCCTGTGGAATGCTTCAGGAACCCTTTACAAGTGTTCCATGTACCAGAAAAGCTCAATGTTAAACCTATGACAAGTTCTAGATATTAAGAAGAAAACAATACTGACCTTTAAAAAAATGGTTCTTCAAGGGTTCCTGAGGGGTTTATTGGATAATGAAGAGTTCTTAGCTTCCAAAACAGTTCTGGTAGGAAACACTCTGTTGTAGGATTCTATAAAGGAAACTTCCTACCATAAAGACAGACAACTGAAGAGCCCATAAGGGTTCTAATTATTTTTAGATTATCAAGATGAATTCAATTACTGAGTTAAACAGAACCCTGGGCCGTCAGCATTGGCCCTGTCTGAGGAGACGGAGCCTGGCATTCTGGAGACATTTTCCTCATTAGTCTGGGATGGGCTCTGGACAGAACGTGTCAGGAAGCATTCGTGAGAGCCACTCGACATGACAAGGCGAAAGTGCCGGCCGCGAGGCAGCATATGGCACCGATTAGAAGTGTGCGCTGTTTTCATCTCCGTAATCGGACAAGTGCTGAGCCATGCGCCTGCTCTGTCTCCACGCAGAACATCAGAGAATCAACACTGAAGACTTCAGCTCAGATTTTTACATGCATCATAATGAAAGACGTGCTAAAGAGCACCGAGGAACACTGAGACGTGTTCTTCTAATGTGAAACATCTGCATCTGGAAATAGTCACCAGTCATATATACCGTATGTGTTCTTTGTGCAAAAAAAGTCAAACACGATTTAAAAATACTACTCCTAAAGCAAACGCTAGAGCTGCTAGTACTTCTACACCCAAGTGTTCATCAGGTGTCCATCTTTAAGCAAGGAACTCTTAAAGATTCTATGAAGAACCATACAACCAGATTTTGTCCTATCCAAAAGAGTTTCAAGTAGAACCATTTTCTGAAAGCTAAGAACCCCTAATTATCCAAAGAACCCTTGAAGAACCCTTTTTTAGCTAAGAGTGCATGTATTAACTTGGTAAGTGTGCAGTACAAGCTCCAGATTATTGCTCATTATTTTCAGCTTAATATCTAGAACGTGTAAGGAGTTCAGCTTCTAGATATCTAGGGGTTCCTCAAGAGTTCTTAAAGAGTTCACTGGATAATTCAGGGTTCTTAGATTCCTAAAAGGGTTCAAGTTGGAGGCCTTTGTGATAGGAAAACATTTGTTCTAGGATTCTACATAAGCAAATATAAGCGGTATAAGATTGTAATAGTAAGGAACCCTTGAAGAACCCTTTTTTCCAGGAGTATGTGTATTAACTGGGTAAATATTCTGCACAAACTCCAAATTATTGCTCATTATTTTCTTCTTAACACCTAGAACCTGTCAGACATTTTACATTTAGCTAAATTGTAAGGGGAAAAAAGATTTCTTTAAGAGTTCTCTATGAGTGTACTGGATAATTAAGGGTTCTCAGCCTCTTAAATGGGTTCTACTTGGAAACCTTTCTGACAGCAAAACACTTTGCTGAAGGGTTTTACAAAAAAGGTTGTAAGCTTTAAGTGTGATCCCCTCAAAAAGAGCTTAAAGCCTAGCCATAGTTTGGAAAATAAGAACCCGTAATTCCTTTAAAGAACCCTTGGAGAACCTTTTTTTCCCAACAGTGTGTATTAACTTGGTAGGTGCTCATACATTGCTCATTATTTTCTTCTTAATATCTAGAACCTGACAGGAGTTTAACATTTAGTTCTTGGTACTTGGTACACTCAGAAAAAAAGGTTCCTCAAGGGTTCTTTAATGGTTTGTTGGATAATTATGGGTTCTTAGCTTCGTAAGTGTTCTATGTAGGAAAAAAAAAATTCTAGGATTCTACATAGAACCTGTAAGGGTATAAGTTGAAACTATTTTCCTTTCAGAAAGCGTTTCAAGTAGAACCTTTGTTTTTTTGAAAACTAAGAAATCTTAATTATCCAAAGAACCCTTAAAGAACCCTTGAAGGACTCTTCTTTTAAGACTGTGTAAGTGTGTGATACAAAGTCCAAACTGCTCATTATTTTCTTCTTGATATCTAGAACCTGTCAGGAGTTTAACATTTAACTCTTGGTGATTGGTACACTGTTAGATAAAAAGAGTTCTTCAAGGGTTCTTTAAGGTTTCATTGGATAACTAAGGGTTCTTAGCTTTCCAAAAGAATATAAACTACATAGAAGCCTTTGCGAATGGGAAACATTTTTACTTGCGCCACAGTGAAAGATGTTCCAAAGAACATTGAGACAATGAGACGTGTTCTTCTAAAGTGAAACAGCTGCTTTTCTTCAAGAGTTCTCTAAGGGTTCATTGGATAATTAAGTGTTCTTAGCTTCTAGAAAAAGGTTCTACTGGAAACCTTTTCTGATAGGAACACTTTGGGAACATTGATGAGGGTTCTACATTTTTTAAGCGTGTAGCGTTAGGAGAAGCAGAAGAAGAGATAGAGCCCACAAGCAGGAGCTGAAATAAGACTTGAGTAAACACTCCGCCTCGGCAGTGTCTCATTGTGATTTGGTTCTCCGGGTCGTCTCGGGTCAGTTGAGATGTTTTAGTCTTGGTGTTTAGGATTTGATGTGAGGGTGGGCATTCGAGCATGCACAGTACACACACACACACACACACACACACACACTTATTCAGACCCCCAAGGCTGAAACCCACACCGCTCTGTGGCGCATCTGCTTTCGTTTAAACCTGCTAGTTAGCATGAGCATCAGCAAACAAGCACTTTCAGCAGGAGAGCAATCTGTTGTTAAATTCTGGATCCTGATTGGTCAGAAGGTGCTGATTAATTTTCTATAACAGCAGCTCTGACAGTTGTGCAGCTGCAAATCACAGCTTTATACACATTAATGCACTCGTTCTAATAGGTTATCGTTTCTATAGTAACAGCTCATTCATAGGGACGTGTACCACGGAAGCTCCACTAAAAATAAACAGATTAAAAAGCAAAATGTGTGTAACTGATAAACGATATGTTTAGGAGACAATTATTTAACATGTATGGAAGGAGTCTCCAGTGTCAGCACTTTGTAACAGTCAGAGGTAAAGCCCTAACTTTAAGTTTTCAGACATCTTCAGGACAGAGGAGTTGACGCTCTTGATGACTTCCCCTTCGGTGAAGAATTTTTTTTCCCACTTCGGTGAAGAATTTTTTTTCCACTTCGGTGAAGAATTCTCGTTGTCTTCACTGCTGTTTCGATGTTTTATTAGCTGCAGTGGAGTTTGTTTGGAAGTCTGGAGGATCAAGACAGCTGGACTGTAGACATCAGGAGAAGAATTTGCCTCGAAACATGACAAAACATGACAGAATTCCATAAACAAAAACGGGAATTAGCAGACTACCCAGATAGAGTTCATGCTAGCTAGTTGGTACTGTGCTGCAAGTGAGCAATTGTCATGAGGAAAAATTGATAAAAATGGATGCTGCAATCCATTGTACTCGGAATTTGGAAAGTTCCAAGTTGATCTTTCAAAGTCAGAATTCCGATCTAAACATGTTACAGTGCTTCAGCTCGGAAAAACACAGATGCTAAGAGCAAGGTCAGATTTGTATGGCTAGTCTCTGAATTTGATAAACATGTAACGAAGATCTATATGAATTATTTCTCCACGATTAGCGAGGAGAAAAGACGTATAAGAGCTCAACTTATCTTGTTCATCATTGCTTATAAAAGATGGATTTATTGCTTTGTAAAATTGGGCTGAAATCAGAGGAATTACGTTATAAATCTAAACTTTCAAAGCTGTTAGAACACATTTTCAATCAACAAAAGCTACATATCAAGTAAAAATCGAGTTTGAGTATGAAGAAAATGATGCAAAGCTGTTTACTCTGGATGGTGTGTGTGTGTGTGTGTGTGTGTGTGTGTGCGTGTGTGTATGTGTGCGTGTGCACGCCACCATTTTGTTCTGACATCAGGTGTGTTTATGTCAATTGAATAAAGGTTGTTCCTCTGACAAGGAAGGAAAAAAAAAAAGTTTTATCAACTCAGAATTCCTACTCAGGAACTCAGGATGGTCTCCTCAACTCCGATTTCAGGGAGTGATGTCAAATCAAAATGGCCGCTCTCAGCATCAGCAGTAAACACAGCAGCTCTTCTTACCTTTAAACAAGTTATACTGTATATATCCGCTTTAGATCAAACATACAGACATGTTCCCTCGTTAAATCGATAGCACTGACTCTACACTTCACTGTTCTGAGGAGAAGATAAACGTCACTCATCACAGTTAGCTGGCTAGCTCGTTGCTAACATAAGACGATCACGGAGGCGTCCATGTTTTTTCCACTTTGTAGCTCAAGAGGAGCTCTGAATTCCCCTTTTCCGAGTTAAAGCAAATGAACTTGTTTAATAGATAGATAGAAAAAGGAAAAATGTGAAGCGAAGAGAAGAGAAGAAGGAAAATCTCCATAAGGGAAAGTCAGAGATAAAGAAAAAAGCACAAGCGGAAACAAATCCAAGATGCATAAATATAAATGTCTGAAATGGTCATTATTATTTGGTACGCATGCCTCCGCGTTGCGTGAAAGATTGAAGGCGCGGCGGCGAGCCAAGGCGGCGTAATGTCAGAAGGAAGCCCAGGGACCGCAGATGATTTAACTGGGAGACGAGAGTGTATGCAAAAACCACATGTGCAACAGCCAGCAGTAAACAGTAAATATGTGGACAGCTTGGCAGGACACTGCATTTTCTTTCCAGTGCACACACAATTTGCGTCGAATAAAGACAAGGCGAGCTCGAGGGCTCTTTTTTTCTCTCTCCTCAGTCAGAGGAAACACCCTTTTCCCTTTTTATGAGCGCTTGTTTTGGATCTGCTTTTGGGCATTTCCTGCAAATCTGGCACTGCCCTTCCATTGTTTAATTAAATTCTCATTTTAAAGCCACAGTAACTTCAAGAGTTCACAAAAAAATATATAAATATATATATATATATATATATATATATTTTGGTCCTGCATTATGACTGATTGCATTTATACTGTATATCCTTCTCATTTTGACCGTGTGATCATCTTATTTCCTTTGTACCTCCGTAGAGTCGCTCTTTTCCTGATGAAGTTGCGTCTTCGGCGTAATGTCACGGCTGTTTTTGTGTGGATAATATCTGTGTAAATTCTCTTTTTTATTCAGAGGTAACCTTTACTTCCACCCCACTGTGCAGGGCCTTGGCGAAGCCCCGGGCAGATTACGGCTCATAATGAAAAAGGTAAATGGCATGCTGAAATGATTTATTTGGACAAATATGAGAATATTATTTCCAACTTTCCAGAGATGATTGACATGCTAAATATTCAGGCGCTGGCTATAGTGTACATTTCTCTCCCTCTCTCTCTCCCTCTCTCTCCCTCTCTCTCTCTCTCTAGGAGCTTATATTTAAGAATTTGTTAAATGTTGGGTTTTTTTGGGCCCAATTCCTGACCATCTGATTTCACATACAGACTTTTTTCTTTCAGATCATCAGTTCATATAATTGATTGATAATTTTCTTTCTTTCTTTTTTTTTTTTTAGCTTGGTTCATACACTTGATTGCTTTGCCACCAAATAATGCTTTGTTGTGATTTTTTTTTTTCCCCTTCACATGATGTTCCGCATCATTTTTGACACTCATCCGAGCCTATGCATGATTATTGATTTTTTATCTCTCACCATCACTTTTTTTTTCCTTTAATATTTATTTCTTTTTTATTTTTGCTTTTATTTGCAGTGCAGTTCATCAGTTCACAGAAGTGACTGTTCATCAATTTTATATTAATTTCATTTAATTTTGAGTCAAAATAATGAGATAATATCTTGGAATATGAGTTAGAAAGTCCAAATAACAAACTACTAATCCGCAATAAAAAGACAGTAAGTCAAAATAAAGAGTTACTAAAGTGGTAATAATGAGTATCTTGAAATAATAATATGTTAGTCCTAATAAGTTACTATTTCACAATTACGAGATAGTATCTCATTATTTCAAGAATATTATTTATTTATTATTTCCTCATTAAAAAAAATCACACCTTGTGTTTAAGGGCTTCTCGAAGCTCATATAATTTCCTTATCACATTTCACATCTCTTTTTTCCTTACTTCTGTTTTTTTAATATTTTTTGCAGCTCATTAGTGTAGATGTTTTCTCCATCACCTGATGTACATAACAGGTTGGTTATTTTTGTCCCCCATCATTTTTTTTCTCTTTTTTTCCCCCCATTTTGTTTGTTTAGTTTTGCTGTATCTCGTTAGTTCATATAAACAGTTGGTGATTTTTGTTCCCCGTGACATTCTTCATTTCTCCTCTTATCACTTTTTTTGTTATTTATTTATTTATTTATTTATTTATTTTGCAGCTCGTCATTATTAGTGCATTATTAGTAATGGTTGGTGATTTTTTCCACCTTTTTTTTTTCTGAAGTTCTCCAAACCTGGATCCTAATTATCTCCCTTGCTGATGATGCACTGTCCTTTAAGTCCATGCTGAGGAAAAATTATCCATCCTTCCTCCTCCGTGTATTCTTCTGACCTCGCTTCATTGACCGTTCTCACACACAAATAAAGAAGAAAGTGCTTTTTCGTGGCCTGTGTAAAAGTCCTGGCGATGGCGGTGGCTTTGATGTGCGCTGCGTGATCTCTTCGGCCCGTGGCGTCGTGTCCCCTGTGATGTGGGGATTAATTAGATGCGACGGCTATTTATCCGTTAAAATCATAATACTAATTTAGCCGGAGCGCTGCAGTGGCTCTGCGGGTGGCGGCGGCGCTTCTGAGTTTTATTTCTTTTTTTCCCCCTTTATTTATTTAAATATATTTGCGTTTATTTCTATGAAAAATGCTTAGTCTGACTTTCTGATACAAGGTGAGCCGACTGTGACAACAACCGCATACGCAAATCGCACAAATTGCAGAAATTGCAGAAATTACTGCTGCTAATCGTGTCGGTTTCCTCCCACTTTATCACACGATGTTTTATTTCCAAATCAAGCAAGAGAGACACGTTAGAGTTTTTACAGCTGCTCTAATTATTTCTGAACTCCAGACTCGCAGGCGTAACCCTCTGGCAGATGTAGTTAAACATTTTTCCTCGCATTGCTTCTTGTATATATTTTTTTTAAAAATCCAAAGTTGCAGCTCTAAACACTGCACGTAGCTGCTTGTTTTCTTTCCAGATGACTTACTTCTGTCCCTACGGAGAAACGTATCATGGAGAAATTCTGAAATTGTTGGATTTATGTTACATTTTGTACTTAAAAATATATATAAAAAGAGCACATTTGAACAAAATTAAATAATAAATAAATGATTTTTTTCATATTTACATGTGATATCTTAATTAATATCTTAATTTTGAACTCTAACATCATCCAAAGTCTTGATTATTTTTTTTATGGTTTGTATGCAAATGCATGCATGAATATTTAATTCGATGAAGTCCATTACTTAAAAACAAATTGTAAGAATATCGTCAAACAACTGCAAAAAGATTAACTGTGATATAAATTGGTTTAAAGAAATGACCTTGTTGACCCTCCATGTGTTAAATGATAAATATAACGTCGAGTCTAGGCAATCAGAGCGTGAATTCTGATTGGACGGACATCGTAGCAGCATAATATAGTGAATTTCATCATGAATATTGAATCATGAATGTCTCAGATGTCTGTTATTTTAACTTGATGCAATGCTTTGTGGGATTTCTAGTGGAATTTCTTCGCTTTGACAATCTTTTCACAATTAAACCACGATTGCAGTGAGATTTTCTCAATTCTATGCAAATTAGCATCATATGCAAATGAGGCTCTAAAGAAGTGACAAATCCAAACGATCGGCTTGAATGATTCCTCGGACCGATCCTACGATGAGCGTGTGGTCCGACGTTCCTTCACTTCCCGCTTACAACTTTATTTCCTACTTCCTGCAAAAAATGAAAGAATAATGTCTAACCATGGTTTCATCTTCTCCTGTCATATACGAGCTCACATTATCATTAAATGAATATAGAGATGTTACGAAGAAAAATAAAGCTAGTACAGTTAACTTGCTTTGCTAATTGAAGCCGAGCACAAAGCTAGCATGAAGCTGAGCGCGTAAATGTTAAAAAAATGACAGGTTTTTTTTCCCACACTGATTTGAGCGTTCTTTCATTTGTGTTTAACTCGTTAGCTTTAGAAGTTATAAATAGCTACGACCGTTCCTAATCAGAATTACAAAAACAAACGCTGAACAGGCCACGCCCACGAGCGACAACAAACTACAAGCGACACGAGCGACTTGTTACGAAGATAAAAGGTGTAAAGTATTAAATCAAACTGTGGCTTTTAAATGCAGAAAATGTAGAATGATCAAAGTTTATGCTAATAATCTGTTATTATTTATGTTCATTATGTTAATAATTTACTGAAAAAAATATATGTTTTTACAGATTTTAAAGATTTAATATTAGTTTAAATAGTATTAAGGTTTTTAAGGTTTAATATTAGTTGATTAATTACTCAAGTACTTTCCACTTAAAACACATGAACAGTTGTATGCGAAAGTTTGTTCCCCCCTGACAGCGAAGTTAAAAATTGTATTGAATTTTGAAGTGAAATAAAATGAACACTACCAGTTTTTTTTTAAATAACATTATTTCTTTAGATTTGATGAACTTTTAAAAAAAAAAAAGTAATAAAATAGTAATTGTGACTTGTTTGAAAAAGTTTGAACACGCTACTTACTCAGTACTTTTTTTTTTCACTTAGAAAATCAACAAAGGAAACCCAAACCTTTGCATATAACTGTATGCATGTATCTGTCTGTCATACACTCACACACACACACACACACACACACATTCATTTAGACTTTCCCCAGGCCCACACACACACATACACACACACACATACACACACGCACACACACTTCCTTGCTGCCAGACCTCTCTTTATCAAGCCTCTCCTAGTGTTTTGTGTCCAGACTGAATCTTGTATGTGTGTATTGTCCATGCATGTGTGTATTGTCTGTGAGTGTGTCTGTGTGTGTATATGTGTGTGTGTGTGTGTGTGTGTGTGTACAATGCCCCGGTGCTAGAGCCTCTGAGCTGAATACACTGCGTTCTCGGGCCCGGGTGCTGTGAATGCTATCGCTCGGCAGCAGCACACTGAATGCTCGCAGTATTCCCACACGGAGACACGGCGCTCCGAGGGAGAAGAACAACGCCAGCGATGGAGAGTGGATTCTTTTCCCACCGGTTCCTCTGACGGGTCACGAGTTCACTTCTGGGCCTTATCAAACAACAAGCGGCTTTGAGGGGGACGAAAACAAAGCGCCGGGCCGCATTGTCGACGCTCACTTTTCTTTGGACGGCTTTTTTTTTTATTTTGTTCTCTTTCACAAAAGCCTGAGGGACGAGATCCAGAAGCTTCTGCTTTTATTTTTTATTTTTTTTTATATTTGCTCTTGTGGACATAGAGTGAAAGAGGCACGTGTTTTCGTCATGTCCTCAGTTTTCTTTCTCTATGTTTGTTTTTGCCTCTCTCTCTCTCTCTCTCTCTCTCTCTCTCTCTGTCTCTCTCTCTGTCTCATCTGAGTGCACAGATAAATTATTTCAATTTTCTGCTAATTAAATAAATATAAAACTTTTAAATTTTAATTACATTTAATATTAAAAATATTAAATTATGAACCTACATCACAATCATTTCAACTCAAAATAAATAGAAACTGAGCTTGTACTTTGTATTTTGTACTGTAATAGATTTAATCTTATAATAATTTGAAGAAATTTGCTCTGAAATTATTGATTTGTCTGCATTTTTCTTCTTATATGAACGAATGAATGAATGAATGAATGAATGAATGAATGAAATAAAATTAAATAAAAATAAATAAATACAACTTCTCGTGTGAATAAACACAAGTGAAAAATCAATAGACAAACAGGACAAAAGAAGTAAAAAACTGTAGAAATCAATAGTTTGGGTTGGTTGTGTAGTCAGGTGAGAGCACACACACAAACACACACACACACACACACACACACACAGTCCATTTAAAACCACTGTACATTGCCATCTACTGGAACTTAAGTGTCCTGCATCTCACACACACACACACACACACACACAGTGTCCTGTTTAAAGGAACAACATTCCTTATTAATCAACATCCTGAAAATGAAATGTATTTTTATTAATTAAAAATTTAAAAAAAAAAACCAGAAATGTGTCTAATCATTAATTATTAATTGTTGAAACTGAATTATATTATGTTTGGGTAAATCAGCACTTCAGAATGATTTGGTTTTTATTTATTTTTATTTTTATAGTTATTATTCCAGGTCACAGACCTCCTGTACAGTTCATCCTCCTTTCACATGCGTTACTCTTTCTGCGATTACGTTCGCATAAATTAGCGACTATTGTAAATAGTTGACTTTTTGCCCAGTAGCACGCTGTCCTGTGTTATCTGCTCCGTCGTCACGTTCGCATTGCAGTGAAATATTTGTCATAATTGGACAGCTCTTAAACTTACGTGTGATACATTATGTCACCGTCAGCTAATTAATGCATCTGAAATGGAAAAAAAAAACCTCCCCTCATTTTATTTGTCTTTTTTTTTTTTTCTTAGTGCCACATACACACACACACACACACACAGACGCATCACACATGACATACTCCTCGTCCTCTCTGGGGCTGATGTTGATGTTTTTATTTTTCATTTTTGCTGAATATAGAACACGTAGCTGTAACACGTTCCTCCTCGATTGATGTTCCAGAGGCGCAAATCTGCTGCAGGAGAGAGATCCACCTTAAAGATGAATATTGAAATGTGTGTGTGTGTGTGTGTGTGTGTGTCTGACACACAGAGCAATTGTAATTACTCATTACTCAAGAAAGATTCTGACACACACACACACACACATATTCATACATAATAAAGTCTTTTTTTAATTGTGGGGTGCTAAAACTTTTGAGCCCTCTCTGTGCAGCATCAGAAAATTAGCATTTAGATGAAAAGCTGAGATACATCATAATGATTTGTGTGTGTGTGTGTGTGTGTGTGTGTGTGTTTTCCATACATGTTCTGTGATTAAAACATTTAAAACATTTAAGGGTTCTTCAGTCGTCCCTCTTTGAAGGTTCTAAGTAGAAGCCTACAAGTTCCAAGTGTGTCGTAAAGTATTCCAAGTAGAACCCTAATTTTTCAGAAGCTGAGAACGCTTAATTATCCAGCGAACTCTTAAAGAACCCTTTTTTTCTAAGATCAATAAATGTCGAACTCCTGACAGGTTCTAGGAAATAAAGTTCAGACTATGAGCAGTAGATTGGAGTTTGTACCAGACACTTACCCGGGGTTCTTTAAGATCTCACTGGATTATTAAGGGTTCTTAGCCTCCAGAAAATGGTTCTACTTAGAACTGTGTCTGATAGGAAAACACTTACACCTTACACCCTTCCAGGTTCTATGTACGAGTCTCTAACAAAGTGTTTTCCGATCAGAAAGAATTCCAAGCCAAGAACACTTAATTAGTTAGTTATAATAGTTAGTTCTTCAAGGGTTCTTTGGATTAATAAGGGTTCTACTTGGAAATTTTTCCGATCTTTCCCTACATAGAAAAAAAGATGAAGCGTTCTAATTCTTCTCAGAGTGTATAGCTGATAATTGTTGGTTGTGTGTGTGTGTGTGTGTGTGTGTGTGTGTGTGTAAAACACTATTATAAAACACACTTATATATGTTATAGTATGTTATATACTGTTTACTTCCTGTTTCATGTAACACCACAGGATATGACGCAATGATGATACGATCAGTTTTATTGCACATCATAAGCCACACAGCTTACAATACGAAAATCACAGAAGATTCTGGAAAAAAGAAAATAAAAACCTACATGATGACTGACAGCTCGGAGATGATGGACAGCTCTGAGATGACTATATCAATATAATATTAATACGGCCCATTTATATTTAGGCGTGTCAGAGGTCCTGAGCCGCGAAAACCAGACAGAGAACCGCGATCGCAGCTTTGACGCCTGGTTCTCTGCCTCGCCCTGTTGTCGAGCGCCATAAATAATGAAGGCGTGCTGCGTTCAGAGAGATTGAAGTGTGTAACCCACTGCTACAATCCCGTCTCTGTGTGAAGAACACCACCGGGGCTGGAGAGGCGGCAACGCGGCCCGTATTGACCCACGAGCCTCCACTGAGCTGCCACACACACACACACACACACACAAATAAGGGGAGTGTGAAATCTTCGCTCTGGACACTCTGCTCCCAAAGAGTTTACTTCAAAATAAATATTTAATGTGCTGCATCTTTTGTTTTGTTTTTTTTTTAAGAAGAAATGATTCATTGATGCATGACAACGTTAAAAAAAACAGCTACATGAAGTAAAAACATATTCAAGGCTAATCAATAGAGGCCTTAGGGTTTATTTACTGTACCCTGATCAAGGCTGCGAGATTAGTGCAGGTATAGAGTAAATAGGTCTACACACACACACACACACACACACACACACACACACACACACGAACCGTATTGCTGAGGTGGATGAGGTGATGTGCTCATTAATGTAACTACGAACACAAACAGCCTTAAGGCAGAAAGAATGTAGAGCATTCGTGTGTGTGAACATGATGCTGTATCAGGTATACACATACACACATACACACATACACACACACACACACACACACACGCACACACTGTAAAAATATATAAATGTATATTATAAAAGTTTGGGCACACGTACACATGTTAAAGAATGAATAATTTGAGTCATTTTTTTATCACTGTATAATTTGGTTGCTGTGTTTTATCTTTTTTTGTGTCTTTTCTTTTTTAAAAACAAAAATTATAAATGAGGAACAACACAAATTAAAACACGCAAAGCGAAATGTAACAAAAAAAACAAGCATTTACATCAGTAATGTAGATTAAATGTATACTGCAAATGTATAAAAGAAGAACTGACCCCAGTTTTTGTTTTGTATTTTTCTTCTTTTCTGCTCACAATTTATTACGCATCAAACAAAGTTATTAAAAGTCATACTGCAATTTTCAAAACCGCTTTATGTACCGGAATATTTTAAGACAATTGTGGATCCGTGGACACTTTTTCAGCTGATATTACCCACAATTCCTTGCGTGAGGAAGGAGGCGGAGTTTTGTGACGTTTTACTTCGGACGCATTTTAGAGAGGATTGGCCACAGAACCCGCGTGCTAATCTAAATAACTAGCTAACTTAGCTAATGTTGGTTATGACCGGAAGGTGGTTGTCATGGTAACATTATATTTAGATATGTTGAGGCTTAGGTGCTGTTAAACAAATCAGTGTGAAAATGACGATGCTTGTATCCTGCACTAGTTACTAGCTAAGTTAGATCGTTCGTAACAATATTAGGCTAATATGGGGGCATGTCCTAATTTGCATACCATGCATATTCATATCCTGGTATTTCTATTGAGGGTAAAGATGTAGAGATGTTTAGTTATTACTTATGCATTCAAAATCAAATTTTTTTTCACGGAATATTTTAACCATTTAAAATGAAGTTCAGGTGGACACGGACGTGTCATATGACACAGTTTTGACACGTTTCTCTTCTCCTCCTGGTTGTTTACGAGTCCCCCGTCTACTTGACTCACACTTTCTCCTCCTCTTGTGTTCCAGGCCACGTGTCCTCCTGCTGAGAACCATCAAAACACTGAAGCAGAGCTTCGGAAGAGCGTAGCTACTCAGATCCTCAGATCTTCAGATCTTCACCCCAACCGTGCAGGCATGTAAACACGTGACCTCCTGATAAAGAGGGTCACACAAATGTAGTATGCTTAAACAAGGAGCCATCAGGCCATCCTCTGTCCTTCATTTGCGTCCAGTGCTTTACACAATCCGATCTTCACTGAGCTCCTCACTGGACCGGTTTCAGGTCATCCATCTGAAGGTTGGAAAGGAGTTTGGCTTCTTTTCATATCCTCACATTTGCCCTCCATCAGCTTCACCATCAGGCTGAAAATCCCAGAGGAGTTCCAATCAGAGAACCTCAACAAAAGGCTGCTAATGTGAACCAAATGTGCAGCTCTGTGTTTATAAGGTGGCTGAGGAGTTAAACCTCATCATAAAAAGCTGAAAGACTCGTAAAGTACTAATAAAGAGAGGAAGCTCACAATCTTCTCTTTTCCTGGGATCTAGAGCACACATTTTTTAACAAACATAACCTGGTTTGGTTTTATCAGCTTCCACTTTCATGACTGCAGTCTTAGAAGAAAAGGTGGTTCTCTAGGGTTCTCAAAACCTTTCTGGTACAGGGTTCTACGTATGTTCCTCCAGACAGAACAGGCTGAAGAATACTTCATATTGTTGGATTTAGAAAAAGGTTCTATCTAGTAAACTAAAGGTTCTTCTACAGTGTTCTGTAACTCTACTTCTATAATAAACATTACAGAATAAGAAAAGGTTCCAAGTAGGAAGCATTTTAGGAATTTAGACTCATTAACCATCCAAAGAACCCTTGAGGAACCTGAGAAATATATCCTAGAAAACTTTCCTGGGTTGTAATTTTTTTTTTTTTTTAAATAATAAAAATGTTTTGGAACTCTTCTAGCTTCTCTGTAGAACCGTACATTAGAAAAAGTTATAAATAGGAACCCTTTTAGAAAGTTAGACCTGTTAACCACCCAAAGAACCCTTAAAGAACATTTTTTTCCTGAGACTGCACCTTGATAATATATATATATAATATATATAATATATATATATATATATATTACCTAGACAACTGCACCGGCCTGCAGCTTTAAAATATAAATAAATAAATAAACAAACAAACAAATAAATAAATAAAAGGTTCTCTTGAGCAACCTAAAGGTTCTGCTGAAGAGTTTGGAAATTTGACAGAAACAGAAAAGGTTCCTAGTAGGAACCCTTTTAGTCCTTTTATCCTTTTAGACCTGTTAACCCTCCAAAGAACCCTTGAGGAACCTTTTTTTTCTAAGAGAACACCTTTCTAAACATTTTACTGAGAAAAATATTACTGTCTAAAGGTTCTTCTAAAGAGTGTGGAACTTTTCTAGCAGTTCTAAAGGTTCTCGGTAGGAACACTTGAGGAACTGAGGGATTCACAATGGACTTGCAGCAAAAGACCACTTTAACCCGAAATAAATTAATTAATCTGTTTAATATAAACAGATTTATTTTATCAAAAATAATCCAGTTACTCAAATACTTGTCACATTAAAAGTGTACAGTAAAACTTTGTCTATTTATCAGAGCTGTAAATATGTTTATGCTCCTGAACCTCCCACCTCCCAGATAATGTTTTTATTAAAATTGTCATGATGTTATTTGACATGACGTCAGATTAGTTGATGTTATTTATATGTTTAGTTCTCACTGAAACTGGCTAATAACTATAATTGATTAGAAGCTAAATGATAAATATAATAACGAGTCGTTTTGGGTTGTGATTTCGTGTCACATCCAGCTCCACTCCGTGATCCGGATCCAGCTCGGATTTTACAGCTCTCACATTCACCTGAACTCGAACACACCTGTCTCCTGTTTTCACTCTTCTACCCACCAGCGTACACCGAGTATTTAAGGAGCTCTGTTTCAGTCAGATCTTTTCTGAGTGTTATTTATTTCCTGCGCTTTATATCTGCATTCTTGAATTTGCTGTTGGGTTTCTTTATTTTATTCTGTTTGTCCAAGATTCTGTCTGATGATTTAGATGTAAATAAAGAGTTTCCTTGCACTTGTATTCACCCCCCTCAAAATTTCTGACATTTCTACTGATGCAAAAATTAAAGATGATCAAAATCACAGACTCCTGGACCTCTCGGGATCCCCAGACTTCAGATGTAGAAATTATACCTGTCTGTACTTTTAAAAGGGAAATATTTTACTTAAAACAAAACAAAAGACCCTTTTTTCAGTTTCGGACTGGCCTGCTGAGATGGAAATCACCCAAACGTCCTAAACGTCATGATTAAATTAGTGAAACAGGAGGCGGGAGGCCTGAAGCAGACTTCTGCCACATGCCTTAGCCGGGGTAAAGAAATGGCTTTATTCTGCCCTCGAACCCTGTTTCCGTTGGAAAGTGCTCTGGCACTTGACAAGTAGTTGAATAAATAACACTCTTTTATTATTATTGTGCCCAAAAGCCAGCCAGAGAAAGCTGTCGAAATTAGATTCAATATTTAACGTCCTGGGGCAGCGTCGCTAGCAGCGTCCAACATGACAGCCAGCGAAAATATCAAACATTTATTTATTTATATATATATATATATATAATCTTCCTGTTGTTTAGGTGTCGTATAATCCTGACTTGAACATATCCTGGGATTCTCAGACTCCTTTCATGGCCGTGGTTTTCTCGTTCTGTATCAGAGGTCTGTGTTTATTCAACCCTCAATTACAGAAAGGCTCAGCCGGCAGGCCTTTAATTGATTGCTTTAATTGATTGGTCGGGGGTAACCATGACTGAAAAGCAGTTTATCTTAATCAGCTGAGAGGAAACTCAGAGTGGGGCTTGATTTCCTCCAGCTGATCACTCCTGTGTGGGCGAAGAACGACAGAAAGGCTGCTGGAGGGGAGAGGAAGAGAAAAATAGATGAGAAACCTTGGGGAAAGAGAAAGAGTCTGAATGTGGGTGACTGGTTTGCAGACAGCGTCATGTTCTTCTCTCTTATTGTTAATTCACACATTTCACACGATCACGTGTTTTACACGTGTGATTGTGTGAGTAATACGGGATCACGTGAGAAAGTAAGTTGCACAGGTGTACTCGTAAAATTTGGGATTAATCTGAGATGGATACAAATCTAAATATGAATAAAGGAATGAAGAGTGACGTGTGAAAATAAATGAATTGTACATTTAAAAATGTAAATGAAGGAATCATGTTTAAAGAAGTTACATGTGAAAAGAAATCAAGAAATAAAAAAACATGAAACTAAATAAATAATACGTAAAAGAAAAAAAAATCATGGGTAAAATAAATGAATAATATGTTTTTTGTTGTATTTGTTTTAAATCACATGTGAAACTAAATGAATCATGAGTAAAGGTGAAAGAATCAAATGTCAAATAAAAGAATCATGTGCAAAAGAATGTGAAAATAAATGAATCACTTGAATAAATCACGGTTAAAATAAATGAATCACATGTTTTTAAAAAATCACGTAAAATAACTGAATAATGTGAAAGAATCACGTGAAAATGAAATGTATGTAAACAAAAAAAAATACATGTCAAAGTAAAGGAATCATTTGTTTAAAAATATCACATGTACAATTAATAAATCATGTTAAAAAAAAAAAAAAAAAAGATTATTGATAAGTGAAATTTATGTGACTCTTCTGTAAAGGTTTGTGTTACACAGATTCTTGCCTAAGTTCAAATTCTAATGCTTTGGAGTTGAGAAAGTGACCTGTGTGTGTGTGTGTGTGTGTGTGTGTGAGAGGGAGGGAGAGAGAGAGAGACACACACACACACACACACACACCTCAGCGTCTGTCATCATGTTTTTGAAATTGTGGCTGTGAAAAATATTTATGTACAAGTTTTCCTCAGCGCAGTGTGTTTTGCTAGCGGTCACACACTTACGGTCACAGGACAGTCTGAGCAAAAATAAGAAGGCTTTAGAGCTTTTCCTTTTACACCAGTGTGCCAAAAGTATGTGCACCCCGACCATCACACTCATATGTGCTTGTTGAACGTCTCATTCCAGATTTATTCCGCTGAGTTTGCTGTTATAATGAGCTCCACTCTTCTGGGAGGCTTTCCACTAGATGTTGGAGCGTGGCTGTGGGGATTTGTGTTC
>CM075013.1:1061459-1117689 GCA_037576675.1 Pangasius sanitwongsei | reverse complement strand
ATGGAGCTCGCTTTGTGCACAGGGGCGTCGTCATGCTGGAGCAGGTTTGGGCCTCTGAGTTCCAGTGAAGGGAAACTTACAGCTTTATCTCCGACTGTTACAAAGCGCTGACACTGGAGACTCCTTCCATAAATTTAGCATGAAATAATGCTAAATGTCTCCTTACAGAAAACCTCACCATAGCAACTTCTTATTTTTGAATCTGTTTATTATCAGTGGAGCGTCTGCCGGACACGTCCCTGTGAATGACCTGTTACTATAGAAGCGATAGAAGCGATAACGTATTAGAACGAGAGCATTAATATAAACCCGCTGCAACACTGTCAGAGCTGCTGTTATAAAAAAATTAATCAACGCCTTCTGACCAATCAGAATCCAGAATTCTACATCATGTGATCAGATGACTTTATTTAATTTAATAGTTCCGGATTTAAAACTATGATAGAGTCACTTGATAAGATGTTAGTGCAGTTTGTTTTAGAGATGAGAATTAGCATCACTAAGCTTTCTGAGCACGTTTAACCCACTGCACAGAGACAGCCGTGTGTGTGTGTGTGTGTGTGTGTGTGTAGGAGTGTGTGTTTCTCTGTGGAGATGCTGAAGATCGAGAGTGTATTGTCTTGTATAAAGTGTTGATTTCCACATCCTTGTCTAGTTGAATATCAATGATTGCTCCATTACGGCAGTTTGACATTTCATCTGCAGTGTATTTTTCAATCTGTTTCTCTGAGGTCGCACACATTACTCTTACATTTTCCTGTACAGCGGCAATTGAACGCTAACGTGGAGGAGTGCGATTGACAGACATTTGACAGTGTCTCTCTTATGAATTGTGAATTGTGATGTTCTTCTCTCTCTCTTCTCCCTCTCTCTCTCTCTCTCTCTCTCTCTCCATCTCGTCTCAGCCACTCTTCCCAGATAAATGTTTCATAAAGGCAGCTTCAATATCGTCGTGCAGAATAACACGTCCAGCAGATTACAGGAGACGTCACTCACTCACTTTCACCTTAGCCTGCACATCTGCCTTCCCTCCGTCTGAAAGTGCACACTCTTCAGAGTAAAAGTGATGGAGAAGCATGTTTAAATATCTCACAGCCACTAAGACAGACAAGATAGGAAGATAGAAACTTATTAAAGGATGAATCTGTATCAGGTGTGAAGATTTAAAGTGGGTCACCGCTGTAATGCTACAGTAAAAATTTATCAGCTCGTCATTAATTAATCACACGCTAATGGAAAAAAAAAATCATCATCTCAAACACAGACTCGGCTTCAGACCGAATTAGTTCTTAATTCCTTAACAGCTGTGTACGATCACATGCTCTGATTATTATTACTAAAGATTAGAAAAGTCTAATAGCTCTGTTTGATTCTGTGGCCTATGGTGGCCCAGAAGTGCAAAACAAACCAAAAACGCAACAGCGAATTCAGAAACATGACGACAAATTTGTAAACATGAAGTTTGCTGATGTATATTTGGTTTTGCTTTCATGTTTCTGAATTTGCTGTTGTGTTTTCTGTCATGTTTCCAAATGTTCTGTCCTGTTATGTTTCTGATTTTACTGTCAAGTTTCCGAAATCTCTGAAGTGTTTATGAATTTAATCAAATTTTCTGCTGTGTTTCATTTTGCTGCTGTTTCCAAATTTGTTGTGTCTCAGAATTTTCTGTTGTGTTTTTGTTTTTGCTGTTGTGTTTCCAAAGTTTGCACACCTGTAACTCGGCTAAATTTGAAAACACATTAAAACACAAATATTTTTTTGAGCACTCCAGTCTTCACCTTTTTTTTAAATCCATTCTCCAAAGTGGATAAAGCTTACGCCACAGTTCCAGATGGCAGAACTAACTGTGATGTTTTCTGCATTAGGTTTTTTCATTGCACTGATCTGGATAGTATAACACAACACCGGGACGTGATTTATGTTCATTTTGTCAAAACAAATGAAAAATGACGTAAAGGTCAGACATCCAGGTCCGTTTTCAGAGCTGTGACTTAAGTCCAAAAGTTACATCAATATCTATGTGGGGAAAGTCAGAGTCAGGTTTACGTAGCTGCTTAAGTCATTTTTTCAGATGATTAAAATCGCCTGCTCACCTTTTAAAATTGAAAAAAAAAAAATTATATCAGCCTCAAATGACATTCCATAGCGTAACACGTCAGACAGAGGCGCTGGACTTAATCCCCGCCTCTGTTTTACACAAACTCCGCCCCAAATCCCACAGAACGTCTGAATAGTGCTTAAGTCTGTAGTTACATCTGAGGTCTGAATACCGATATGCACAATTTCACTTTTAAATCCTCACTACACGTTGAACTCAATTCCGAATATGTCCATATGTTGATTTCCGTCATTTTCAGGTTTGATTCTGATCCGTGTGTCAGTGTGGACTCCGTTTTAGAAGTGTTTTACATCACAACGATACATTTAGTGTGTTGAGCTGCATTTCTGTCAGTCCTTTTATTATCACAAATGATAATGATAAGAGCAAATGGCTTGTTCAGATATTAGCAGTGAAGTAATAAAGTGATATCGGCTCAAATCTTTGTCCATTCTGCCTTCTTTAAATCAGCTCTGAACTGAGAAACTAGTTTACAGCTTATTTCATTTTTACATTTCTGAATTTCTTTTGGATCAGCTGTAAAACCGAGCTACATTTTTCCTTTTTTTTTTTTAGCCAATAAAACAATCCAAACTATTCTCAACTGTCCTTTATATCATACACATACAAGGTCACATGCTAAAACAGATTGGATCAATATAGCGAAGTTTGTTAATGTCCCAGTGGGGTCGTTTATTTTCTGAACCATGACCACGACAGCAACGAGTTCACCGTGTCATGACCATTTTGTCATAAAGTTCAAACTTTTGGCCTGCAAGTCATCTTTTTTTTTCCTGCACTACCTTTCCCACAGTCTTGCCTCAGAAAAAATAAATAAATAAATAAATCATTTTTTTTCTAAGATGATTTTTCTCCTGATTTATTAGATTTGTCTTTCTTTCTTTGAAGCACGAGGTCTCTTCATGGGTTGTACAGTTATTCTGCCTCGGCCCGCGATCGATTGTTTGACTTCTAAAGACACATTGTGCTTTAATGAGGTTCATCCTGACTTCTGGAGGAGTTCTGCTTTTTCAGAATTTTTTTTTTTTTTTTTAACTTCAATCCAGGCTTCTGGCTCTCTTGTCTTTTTTTTGTTTTTTTAAATTTTAATGTAACGTAACTTCATTGCATTCCCGCTCGAGATCAAAGTCTCGCAGGTGCTTCGGCGTTTGAAGTGATTTCTATTTGAAGTGGATTTCCAAAGAAACTTCATGTAAAACAAAAGTTTACATACATTACAGCCTTTGTGGGATCAGTGTGCAGGACATACGGTATCGATCAGGTTGTGTGGGAAAGGGAATGAAAAAGGAAGAGCGGGTCTTTTATTCTTTTATTCGACTCGTAGAGTGCGGCGGACGAGGAGTCTGAAGAAGCCTGGTCGTGGCTCTGGATTGATTTGTGAGTGAGTTTAAAAACTAGCACAGTGTAGAATTCCTGCTGGACCAAAGACATTTAAGGTGCGTCGTCTTCTGTGTGACGCCAGACAGCAGGATTATAAATCATTACAGCACACAGGTGTAGAAGAGTAAAGACAAAACTAAGAGTGTTGAAAGGATTTTCAGTATGTGGAAAGGATTTCAGACTGTGAATAAGAGTAGGTGAATAAAGTGAGTAAAACTTTACTCTAAAACTATAAATGATTATGTACAATCTGCACATAAATCCCAAAGATGAGTGTGCTAAGCTACATGGAAATAACATGTATGTAGGCCATACTTACGCAAAAATAATAACAACTTACCTAATGCCACCAGAAGCGTCGCTCCTCTGACACGTCTTTTCAGAATGTCGTCTTCCTGGAGTGTCTCTGTACTTAAGGAAAAGTGGGAAATGTTTTCCCACAGGATGGGTCAGAAGTTTTCCTGACATGTCAGTTCAGACGGGATATATTCAACATTACCTGGGGTTATTTTTTTGTACTGGAGATTTTATAGAAGGTAAAATATGACGTAATATTTCCAGACAGATTCGCAGTACAATCCCGGACATATTCTGGTAATAATTACTAAAAACTAAACAACTCCCAGTGATGCATAAGACACATAAAACAACGCAAGTGCACATAAAACAGGTATTTATATTTATTCGTAATAAACAAAGCTTTAAAAATGTACAATTCTTTCACTTTTTCTTACCCTTTCTCTCTGTGTGTGTATGTGTGTGTGTGTGTGTGTGTGTGTGGCCAGAGCTCAAACGCAAAAGAGATCTTACTAACCTCAAGTGACTTCCTAGTTAAATAAAGGTTAATTAATTTTTTTTTTTTCAGAAAAGTAAGATTATAGAAGTTGGTCTTAGGAACAGTCTCCCTTTCACTTTTTCCTTGGGATTGCAAGAATCGCTTAGCTGGAAGATGTAAGAGACCTCACAGTATTAGATGGAGCCATCAATTCAGAAATATATTCAGGAGCTTCTTTCTATAATATCTGGAACAGCAATTTAAATGAATCCTAAACTTCACTGGTAGGATCTGAGCTGTAAGTTTGAGCTGCTGTGCTTTGGACTAACTGGAGAAGAGCCAGAGCTCACTGATTACACAAAGAACTGCAGTAGTCCAGATGTCATGACACAAATCCATGGATAATTTGCTATATATACTGAAAGGACAACGCATGTCTAATCCTAGCAATAGTTCTTAAATGCAAAAAAAAAAGATAACTCCTGGGATGAGCACAGGACTGTGTTTCTGAGTACAGCAGAAGCTTATAGGTACAAAAGTCCCATACAGTGTCCCAAAAGTCTCCATACAGTGTCCCAAAAGTCTCCATACAGTGTCCCAAAAGTTTCCATACAGAGGGGAAATGAACGATTTTTAGCAAAATGTCTTCCAAAATTTTTCATACTTAGTATGGAGACTTTTGGGACACCCTGTATAGCATCCATGTGAGATTAATGAGTGAGTGAGGCGTATCGTAGTTTGGGAAGTGCAGATTTTTACAGTATCCATGTAGGACCTTTTACAGGAGGAGAAAGTGAGTCACAAGTGAGGAAAGCTCGACGCAGAAGCAGCATCGGGATTCGTCAGATCGGTCCAGAAAGGCGAGAGGAATGTTTCAGGATCGGGTACCGACATCACATCGTTTTTCATTTTGACACAAAGACACCAGAACATCTAACTATGACAGTATAACTAACAGGGAGCACAAACTTTGGAAATGATGGTTCTGGTTGCTATGAGACATAATGAAGGACTCTTAACAATGTAGAAACCCATCCTTGAAAATGATGCTCAACCCACCTACACAGCATGAACATGTATATTTACCTGTCACACAACATTGAGACCAGAAACCAACAATTGCTATAAGTAGAGCTGAAAGCGTGAAACGAAGGAGCAGAAGAACAGAAGAGAAAACAACCCTGAGATCTGATGTGGAAGCCCCTTCACTTTATAGCTCACAGCTTATAGCTGCCATAAAGGCAAAGCTGCCGAAAATTATGGGGAGGAAGCTCTTTCCCAGGAAGTATGTGTTTATCGTGGCTTTTATGGAAAAATCCTATTTAAACTGGAACAAAGTCTCGATCATTAGAGAAGGAGAGAAAAAAGGGAACACTCAGATAAAGCAGGAAATGCCTTGAAGTCTTCAAACCATGCCTGTTGTAGAGTGGAGAGGAAACGGAGGTTTGTCTGCCTGCTGCCTTGCTTTTGTCTTGAAACTACGAGGTCAGAAATACTGAAGCAATGCTGTCGGAAAAGGTTCTGAGTAAAACCTCTTTAGAAAGCTAGAACCACTGAAGCAAGAACCACAGAAACTGTAGAAATACAAAATTTCCAGTGATTTTCCTGTAATTTCAGCCTTCAACAGGATTTAAGACTTTTTTATTAAAATAATCATAAAAAACAGATACAAGGTGTGCTGGATTCATCTGAGATGATTCTCTTAATATGGCACATAAGCTAATAGCTAACTAACTAGCTTGTTATGGATTTTTCCTGCGCAGCTACACTCTAACCTCGATTTCACACCAGATGCACTCATTGCGTAAGCATCGTGTCAAGCGTCACATCAAGACCTCCGACAATCCACACAAGACACGTTTACTAATCACACTCACGTGTTGCTCGTCCACCTCCTCAGTTTCCTGTATAAATGTCGCTCAGTGCGTAACTCGAGCCCGCATGCAGGATTACAAAACAGAACGTAAGAACACGATGAGGAAATCTGCTCCACGCTCCAGCACAGTGCACACCTACTTCAACATCTTTACCAAACTGTCCTGTAGAGGGCGCTAATAAAAAGAATGGAGTGTTAAGTGCACAAAAAAAAAAAGAAGCAAGCTCGCATTGCTTTGCTCGCGAGTCTCTATTGCTAAGTGTGCTTTGTCCGTAGCTATGTGTCTGCTGTAATCACGAAACATTTAGATAAAAACGTAACATGAGACCGCGAATAACTGGTGTGTATTTGTGTTTATTTAGTTTTCCTATGTAGCTGTAAAATGAGTATCGTGGCAGACAAACACTTTGTTGCCACGTGGCTACGGGTTACACACTTGTGTGTATCATCTGTGTAAATTATGGGGGAACCTTTAAGAGCTCTATGTAAAACCCTACATGACTGTTTACTGGACTACAGCCCTTTTAGGAAGCTAAGAACTTATAATTATCCATTGAACCCTTAAAAACACTATTTTTCACAATTAAGCTTGGGGTTTTGGACTTTCTGGTCTTCCATGCAGTGGTGGAATCTCCAGATGTTGGTTATTAGCAGACTGCAGTGTTTATGGTACAATGATGAAAAACAATCAAATTTCAGATTTCTTTTTCATTCTGTTTGAATCCTTTCTTCTTTTCTGCCATTTGCTTCGTTCTGCTTTTCTGCCATCCATGTCTTTAATGAACTCTAATGAATCACATGACTTCACTACAGCGAACATGTCGGTCAGCAGTTTTGAGAAGCACTCCTGTTACTTACTGAGCTTGAGAACCGATAGAATTCATAACGCTGTGTGTGTATGTGTGTGTGTGTGTGTATGGCCTGCTGTAGTTTATGGACATCGTAAATCATGCACTAGTGGCCGAGGTCGTGGGCCGATTAGGTTTAGAATCAATTTGTCAGAGGAACATGGAACGCTTAAACCATCAGGGCCAAATCGAAAAACAGAATCCTGAGTTAATGAATTTAAATGCAGGCATCTTGCAGTTCACTTGTTACACAAATAACACGTGTGTGTTGCTTTATTTTCAAGTAAACTCTCAAAAGTCCATCAGCGGGGAGTTGAAGAATCACAGCTGGAGTTAATGTATGAAGTCTTCTGTTGGATTTTTTTCGACAGGATGCGAGCAGTTTTGTCCTCGTTCTAGATACTTTGGCTCCGTTATCAATCAGGGTTGAGTTCTCAATTCTCTGTGCTGCTATAACTTTCCTGTAGGCATCTGAAATTTTTTTGCTTATCCATTTAGCAGATGATTTTATCCAAAGCGTCTTAAGGGAGAGGCGAGTAGAAGACGAGAAAGGAGATGAGGGAGGAAAATCCAGTGCAGGTTCTTCACATGTCCCTCTGAGGACCTCCTTAAAGCTTCTACAACAGTCTCCAAAATATTTTAATCCTTTTACACCACAGCAATTTGCCCATAGTTACTATTTTTTATTTATTAATGAACATCATCTTACGTGAGAAACCACAAAGAAGCGTAAACTCCTCTGTCCTGAAGAGGTCGGAAAACTTAAAGTTACAGCTTTACCTCTGACTGAAATTGGAGACTCCTTCCACAAATGTTAAATAAACAATTACACATATGTTTAAAATCTGTCGATGTGGAGCGTCCGCATTATAGGTCCCTGTGAATGAGCTGTTATTATAGAAACTATAATGAGTGCCTTAATATAAACCTGTGATTTGCAGCTGCACTACTGTCAGCTGTCACAACTGACCAATCACAATCCTGAATTCGAAAAACCGTGGGATAAGTTGAATGCTGGGACGCCTGGACTGAGTTAAACTGTGTATTCCAGGGGAAGGCCAGATCTTCCTGGTCCTGTACCTTTACTTTTGATTTTTTTTTTTTCCCTTCGGATGTATTTTGGCCACCGCAGGAGAGACTTGGAGGGCTGTTTTTTTTGTGTTCTCTACATCCTTCCAAGCTGAGCCTGGCATAAAGAATCACCACGTTCTCTCCACTGACAAGCGAAACAGAACGAGGCCTGTAATTTTGAGCCGAAACCCACTTGGCACACCTTCACCAGCGTCAGCAGCAGCAGCAGTCCTCAAGTGGAGGGAGGATCTGGAGAAGTCGGACAAAAGAGGAGGAATGGAGAGACATCTCAGCCTGAAAGCCACTGATGAGAGTCTCTCACTCCTTCTCATTCTCATTTTCCCTCTCAGCCTCATTCCTCCAGCTGGACAGGGTTCTCATCTGCCACGACGCCTCTTCTGTCTTGTCCATTTTTCGCCACTCAGCACATGCAGCGACTCCCACTTTTTATCTCTAAAAAATAATGCAATGTTTTCATTTTATGTCAACTTTTAGGATCTGAAATTTTAAAGCAATATTAAGGGCTAAGCTCATTTTTAAATGGATTGGAATCAGAGCCTGCAACTTAAGTCCAAAATGTATGTCAGTATTTACGCTAGGAAAGTTATGCGTATTCAGAATCGGGTTACACACATGCTTAAGTTGAATTCATTCATATTATGCAAATCACCTGCATGTAATACATGCCTCTTTTCTTCAGTAGAAGTGTCTGAATTTTTTTTTAATAGCATCTAGACCATCTTTTAAACACAAGCCCTCGCCTCTAAACTTGAAAAAAAAAAATCAGGGATAGAAAATGCGGACTGAGAAGCAGGTAATGATTTTTTTCTTTGCTGTCAAATGTAATACTATGTACCATAAAAGCAGGGAGTCTCTTAGGAGTTTAATATATTGCCATCATATTGCTGTAAGAATAGACCTAGTTGTAATTATAACTAAATGGCTTCCACACGTAATAAAATAGCACTTGATCCACCACATCCTATTATTTAGCATTTTATTTTTTATATTGTGCTTCGACAGTTAATTGTGCGCACAAGCCACAAGATACTAAATCAAAGTTTGCTATTTTGGGTTGTCACTTTTTTGTTAATTCAATGCACATTCCTGTAAAGAAAACATTCCCACAATTTGAAGGATAAGCTGACCAAGCGCTCATTTGCTACGCTTACAGAGAAACGCTAAGTTTAATTTTATGCATGAAATATTCACTCCTTAAGACAGATGATGTCTCTGGTTAAGATGAATCTCCTCCAACATCCTCTGGACTTAATACTGCTCCTCGCTCGAGCTGATATCATGCAAGAAAAAATGCGCTTAGGTTCACAATCGTGCATAGCTGCGGCACGCCTCTGTAATGACAAACCGTGTGCGTAACTCTCGCATAACTTCTGAATTGATAGTATAATTTAAGTATTCAATCCTCAGTACACATGCTTAACTCCCAAGCACATCCCAAAAAGCTTTTTTTTTTCTTCACCATAAGTGAAGTGAAATCTAAAATAAATCTAAAAACTGCAATCTTCTATAACCGCTGCTTCTTGTTCATTTCTATTGTGTCAGCAGGGATTTTGTGTATTCCGAGTCGCAGTGTCGTGACATATCCACATAGCTCCATCTTGTTTGCTTTGACAACACTGATGAAGAACAGAGAATGTTTGTGTCAATCAGGATCGTTCTCCCACGAGACAGGTGAACAAGGATCGGTCACATACGGTTGTGTTGCTGCATCGGCAAATTCCTGGAGATAAAAGAAAAGAACATGAAATATTTACTTCACTGATTTCTCTCTGATGGTCCACGCAGACTTCTGGGTCTATGGATATGGATATTTTTTCTCTAAAAAAAAAAAAAAAAAAAAAAAAGGTCCTGAGGTACGTCTGTACAGTGCACGGTTTATGCTGAGCACAATGTCAGCTTCATTCAGCTTCGAGTTACTTTTTTTTTTTTTTATTTCATTTGGAAACAGTGCTTTCTTTGTATCCCTGTAGGCCGTCTATGATACGCCCCCTCCTCATCAGAACAGGCTTACCTTTCTGGCGGCAGCACCTACAGTATAATCTATACTTTTTTGTACTCGTAGTGTCTTTACAACACTTTGCTGGAGTTCGTGGCCAGCCAAAGAAAACAGCGTCGGAGGCAGGGGACGTGGGGGCTGATGGGTAGGTGTACGGGGTGCTGGGATTTGGCCTTGCTTGTGCTTCTGTGTGCTTTTTCTTTACAGACTCGGCTTTTTTAGATTGGAGAGATGTGTGGCCGAGCTCTGTTGGGACCGGCGCAGACACAAAGCCCATTTCTCTGGGAGATTGCTGCACTGTTTGCTGACATGAATAAAGCTGTCGCTTTCTCCGCGCTGCAAATTTGCCCAGGGACATGGCTTTAGACCTCGCGTCCGCCCTCGTCACCTCCCATAGTCTCACTATCGGCTCGCTTTTGTCGTCCCAACACTACACACCGCAGTTTCTATACACACTTTCAATTTAGTGTTCTCCACTGAAAGCTACACGGCCACTCCGAAGTTTTGGCACACTTTTTTTCATTTAAGTGGCATCTAAAGAATATGTATTTCTCAAAAAAAATGGATAAATGTCTATTTTTTAAACGTTTAGTAAATTGAGAAATATTCGAAACGATGTCGGTTTATTGAAACAGTTTAAAATTACTGTAATCAGCAAAAGCTGAAATGTTTATCGCTCTAATTCGGCACCACATGTTTATGGTTTAGAGATAACGCTAAAGCTCTAAGTCTGAGTGTTTAATCTATACGGCTAACAGCGTCAGCTCCACTCTGTAGTATTTTGTTTGGACTCTGTGTCTGTGGTGCTTATTTTCCTATAACAGCACAGCCTGAGCTGCTTTATTACTCTCATACCACAGCAGTTTGCCATGATTACAATTTCTCATTTATTAAAGAATGACACGTTGTACTTTATCCCTTTATAGTTACATCTACACTCACGTTATAGCAGCTATATAACATCCACCTCTCTTGAAGTTAATAAAACCAAAACAATCCTCTATCCTGAAGATTTCGCAAAACTTGGCTACAACTTTACCTCTGGACACTGGAGACTCCTTCCATAAATGCTAAATAGACATCTCCTTACAGAAAAGTTTAGCATATCATCTAGCAAAGATACATGTTTTTCTTTTTAATCTGTTTTTTATTATTAGCCGAGCCTCTGCTACACAAGTCCTTGTGAAGGAGCTGTTGCTATAGAAACAACAACGTATTAGAACGAGTGAATTAATTATAAATAAAACTGTGATTTACCAATTACAGACATTTCTCTTGTTTATAAACCTGTGATTTGCAGCTGCTGTCTAATCAGATTTAAGAATTCAACATCATGGGGCATTAAGTGTAATAAAACCTCTGACAGGAAGTGTGTAATCATTTAAAAAAATAACAATAATAATCATAAAGCCGTGTCTTATTTAAGGTGTAAGCAGTGAAGTGTTTGAATAACGTTTTACGATTCCTCAAGACGCAGCAGTTGTGCGTTGGTTGGAAGAAGTAACATTTTGTTCAGCGTATGAGTCAACTGTTGTGCCCGTTACGAGGAAATGGGTTAAGACCACAGGAACGGCGCTCCAACACAAACAGTCCCATGCATTCCTGAGCCGGCCGGTCTGAGGCCCGATTCAGTGGAACACGGGGCTTGTGCAGGGCTTGACCACTCTGAAACGTCGCTCTCACACTGGGAAGCTCGGTCACTCGGCTTTCTCAGACAGAGCCGTACAGTGAATTAATACAGCTCGTTCATTCTGAGAACCTCCTTAACGCACTCACCCAGTCTAACCTCTGCTAACCTACGCCCGGAAAAAAAATGATACGACCGAGTCATATCTGCGTCTGTGACGGATGGCTAAAAAAAACTTTCTCATGCCCCTGAAGAGGGATGAACAACGGCTCCGAGCTTGGCAGAGAATCCCGGCATCGCTCCGACACTTTGACATTTCACTCTTCAGTCATTGGTGTCGTCTCTGTTTCCCACGAAATGGTGGAAAAAGTACTGAAAAGTTCTTGAGTATTGTTTTTAAAAGTCTTACTCAATTACTCAGTGATACTCACATTACTGTTTGGGTATCGTTACTACGATGATCATTACTCAAACACTCAATTCTATTTTAGTTTTATTATTCTATTTTTGCATTATTCAGTCTGTCTATCTGCTTGTTTCGGGTTTGTCTGTTTCAATAGGGCAGTTCTTACGTCAAATTCCTTATAAGTCTTAAAAGTGTTCCTCGGACAATAAAATTCTTTCGGGTTTAATTAAAAGGGATACAGTGACGAGAGTGAAAGTTACAAAGCGTTTTTAAGCTTTAAAAATTGCAATAAATAAATAAATAAATAAAATAAATAAAGATTACAAATTTTGTACAGTAAAATCGTAAAAAGCAAAAGCATTCTTTTTTTTCTGTTGTTCTGTTTTGCAAAGCGCACTATTTTTTCTTCTACAGCCCAATTTGCAAATGTTTACATTCTACAAAAAAAATAACAGCTTCCTTTCATAACCCCAAGAAAATGAGTTCATAAAGTTCAATATCTTTTTTCAGAAATATATGCTAGTTTACTAGCAGTTAGCTAAGGGCCTAGCTGAGTTAGCTAATGTTAGGTTGTAAGGGACATGGGGGGCGTTTCTGAATTTGCATCTTCATGCATATTCATAGATCTTGGTACTTTTTATTGAGAATAAATGTGTTGTGAGATAACAGACTGTGTGCTAGCGTGTTTCTCCGTGTCAGATTAGTAAGAGGATATGATGAAGATCCTGTAACGATAGACCTGCGATTAAAGAGAGCGACTACGTACGACGCTGCTTACGTCATCGATCAGCGTGATCCGGAAATCGGCTGGCGCAGAAACGGGTTCGCATAAAGGCACACGTTCTTCACAGTGAGCTTGAATTCGTGAGGAGGTTCTTCTCTGTCCATTAGCGTGTTTTGTTTGTTTCTCCATCGCCGCTACTGTATTTGTATCTGTAAATTCAGCTTTAGATGTAAGATCTTAATTATTTTCTTCTCAATATTACTAATCTTGTCTTGTATTATTTATATCATACGTTCCTTTCAATACAAATGTTTTTAGGATCAATAAGTGTTCTCTTATTTTATCGTATCTTATCTTATCTATTTAAACTACTGTAAAATAATAAATTGTACCACAAATAACTGATGTAGTTAAATCTCAACACATTTATTCTCAATAAAAAGTACCAAGATCTATGAATACGCAAATTCCCTTACAGCATAACATTAGCTAACTCAGCTAGGCCCTTAGCTAACTGCTAGTGAACTAGCATATATTTCTCAAAGAAGTGAGATTTCAGAATCAGTCTGGATTTGTGCACTCATTTATTCTCACTCATTTATTTAAGAACAGCCCAAACTATCAGAATATAATGTTCCCATGATAACCACTTTGTTTATCAGTAAAATTAGCTCATTGTAGCTAGCTTTGCTGAAAGGTTGTGAGTTTAGGAAATAGTGATGAATTTAGTGTTTAGGGAAAGTTATGCGTTATGCGAATGTTTGCCATCTTGATCTTATGTGCACTTGCTCTGTAAATCACTAACGAAGCGTTGTTGTTGTTGGGAAGGTATGCAAATCAATCCGAGCGTCATGAGTCATTGAGTCTCTGCGAGATTGGACGAGGAAGAGAAATGTCAGAGAAACAATGCGCTCTCTTCAGTAATAATTAAGCTGATGGCCTATTATGCTGTATCGCAAATCAATACGTGGCATCGCTGCGCTGAGGGAAGCGGGGAGGCCTGGCGGCGCTCCAGCGGCCGTCTCGTGCTGTGAATGAGCAGCTGCAGGTGCATCACAACTTAGTTTGCGACGTCTGTGTGTGTGTGTGTGTGTGTGTGTGTGCGTGTGTGTGTGCCTGTGAGTGTGTGTGTGTGTGTGTGTTGAGGGGTGAAAAAGGAAGAACAGCCTGGTGACAATAGCGGAAACCTCTTCAGTGTTTCAGTGTAATTGTGTGTGAATGATCATTTGAGGAAAAGCATCGCTTTTGTTACGCAGGTGCTCTATCTGTCTCACTCTCTCTCTCTCTCTCTCTCTCTCTCTCTGTCACTCTCTCTGTGTCTGTCTCTCTCTTTTTGTATCTCTCTATCTCTGTATGTGTCTGTCGTGCTCACTCCATCTTTCTGTCTATGTCTCTTTCACTTTCTGCCTGTCTTTTTGTTTCCGTTTATCTCTCTGTCTCTCACAGTTTGTGTCTCTCTGTCTTTCTCTCTCTCCGTCTCTCTCCTCCATCTCTCTCTCTTTTGTATCTCTCTCTCTCTCTGTATGTTTCTGTCTCTGTCCGTCTCTCTCGCCTTCTCACTCTCTCTGCTTCTCTTCTGTATCTCTCTGTCTCCGTGTTTCTCTCTTTCTCTATCTGTCCCCCTCTGTCTCTCTTTCATCTCTCACTGTCTGTCTGTCTCTCTCTCTCTCGACGTCTCTCCATGTGTCTGTGTCTCTCCTTCCATCTCTCTCTCTCTCTGTCTCTTTTTCAGTCTCTCTCTTTCACTCTGTGTGTTCCTCACGCTGTATCTCTCTTCCATCTGTCTCTCTCTCTTTCTCTCTTTTTATTTGATAAAAACAGAGTAAATTTGCTCTAAAGAGGGAAAAAAAAGACAATATAAATCCAAACGTCTCCCCTCACCTCGCCGCATGTGTACATTTACAGAATATATATTTACATTGTGAATTTCGCTGGTTCTGTGTTTACTCCCGGGTTTGTTTTGTGTCGCTCTGTTTATCCGCTTTAATTCCGCCATTTTCCCCCTCTATTGGATGTTGTGTAGTCGTCATCAAAAGACGCCTCTCCATGGAACTTCTAGTGTTTTGAAGGAGAACTGAATCGGCATTAAAAATTAAATGCTATATTGCAAAACATCACTTCACAGATTCGGGGGTGAGTGTAGGAGCAGATGTTTCTGCAGTGATCTGTAAATAAGTGGAATCGTAGATAAAGATGGAGAGAGAGAGCGAAAGAGAGAGAGAGAGAGAAAGAGAGAGAGAGAGTTGTTAGATATGCAGGAAGCAGACGAGCCCACTTTAAATCAGGAGCAGGAAATGGTGAGGAGTGAGGAGTCATCATTTTTATTTATTTATTTTTTTTCCTCTTTCTTCTCTTTCACTTCAAACCTTGTGCTGCGAGTGAATGAACACGGACTTAAAGAAAGCAAACTGCAAAAGGAAATGAATCATTGATAATGGGGGGGGGGGGGGGGGAGACGGACAAAAAAACAAACATGATTTCAGGAATAAAGTTGAGATGAAATTGGAAATCTGTTTTTTTTTGTGAGTCGTGAAGGCCTGCGTTTATTATTTTGAAAGAGAAACACACACACACACACACACACACACACACGTTGCTGCCCTCCACATATTTAATGAAATTTCTGACAATTGTTCTCCAATCAGATTAAGTGCTTGTTTAAAATGCAAATCCGTTCTTGTCTCTGACATGCTGTAATTAAGCAGAACAATGCTCTATTTTTCCCCTGCTGTAACACGGTCCTCATCAAGGGCTTTGAAAACGGGACAATGATTGACCACCTGGTCTAGTTACAGTAGCTAAATTTATTAGCGCTTCTGTCTCTATAGAAAATCAATGAGGGATTGTACGCGCTGGAAAAGGTTCGGCCTTGTTTCTCTAGCTGCCGTGTAATTAGCTTGACCCAAGTGACAGATGTTGAAGATAATTCGGCATGTCGTCATTATCTTTGTCATAAAAATGTCATTTCTTAGCACTGTTTAACAAAAAATCTGATAATTCTCTAATTCTCTTCAAAAATATTAAGATGTCCTGAAATAGAAGGAAGGAACTATAAAGATCTTGGGCACTTCATTAACATCCATCTCTCACTGATTTAAAAAAAAAAAAAAACGTGTTTTTTTTACCACTTTTATTATTTGCTTTACTTTTACTGGTTACTTTTACATTAGTGTAAATTATATTATTGTCATTTGTTTATTTATTATTGCGTTCATTCTATTGTACACGTTTATTACATATTATATATTATTATTGTTTTGAAGATATTTTAATTATTTTATTTATTTCATTATTTTTATACTTTCTGTCACTGTGATTATTTATTGCATTTTTTTATTTTCGTTTATTTTACTGTTTTATTTTTGGACTACCTTTTGCTTCTTTATTTCTCTCTATCTATATCTATATATATATATATATATTCTTTACTTCGCTTTCTTCTTTACTTCTGTGAAGCATTTGAGCTGCTTTTTAAAATTAATTATTTACTATGAATAATAACTCCTAATTTGGCGAGTTAGAATGGAGGAACAAAGCAGGTTTATTTGTTTTTCATTTTTAATAAAACTATTTTCAGTCTCTCTCTCTCACTCTCTCTCCTTCACTTCCTATTTTTAATATCTTTTGAAGTCTCACGTCTTGTTACGTTACACACAGCTTCTATCCTAGTCTTGAAAAAAAAAAAAAAAGATATATATATATAAATAAATGTTTTAAAAAATAAAAACTTCTACTTCATTTTGCATTCCGTTTCTGTTTCACTAAAATCAATTTAGCAATATTTCAGCTGGCATGTGATTAAATTATTGCGCCATCCGTTTATTCCAGACACACGGGAACACATTTGGTACGAATGTTTCATTTTACATTCCGCTGGCTCCAGTATCGTCTCGAGTTTAGCGTTTTTGTTTTTTTTTTTTGTGGCACCGGAGCAGCGTTTTAATCACGGGATGGAGTCCAGTGGGCCGTACGAACGAGTCGAGCTCTGAACCTCGATTTCCTGTGATTAATTCCGACGAGCGCCGGGAGACGGATGAACCCTGCCTTGTCTCCAGAGTCAGTTTATAATTATTATATTGTGACTCAATTTAACTCAATCACAGTACACACCGTCTACAAGCCGTGTGGGACCGTCCGCCCCCCCCCCCCCCTTTCCCCTTCCTCCTGCCCCCCGGCCGCCCCCTCTCCCCCTCTTTCCGCCCCCGTCTGCCCCCCACCCCCTCCTGCTCGCCCCTGTGATGAATCCGGTGCATTCACATTTCACATGCGTGGGGAAAATGAATTGGATTAAAAACATTTTTGATAATCAGTTTCTTTGTGCATTCAACCTTGCATCTACAACCTCAAACACACACACACACACACACACACACTCACACACGCCACCCCACCCCCCCCCCCTTTTGCACCCCTCCTCACAGTAGTGTCAGGAGACAGATTCTAAATATTTCCTCGGTTTCACGGCCAAGGTGTCGAGCCCCGGCGTTGATTCATTTAACATAATCACTGTGTTCTAATGGAACGGTTAATACCGCCGTGACAAGTGCGTTTCTTTCCTGAAGCCACCCAATCACTCCGACACAACTCTGAGGTGATGAATGTGTAATTATCAAGTTTGACAGACCTTGTTCGGCTTTGTGCATGTATATATGTGTGTGTGTGTGAGACATGGAGGTGAGAAGTGTGTGTGTGTGTGTGTGTGTGTGTGTGTGTTGGGGGGATTTGCACTCCTGACCTCCGTTCGCAGAATGCCGCACTGATATAATGACAGAAACACTCCTCGCTTTGAGCTCGTAACACCCAAGGACGAATTTCATTCCTATTCACGCTTATGCATATAGCACAAAGTTCCCGCAAAGCACCTCACACACCAAACACTTTTATCTCATCGCATCAGCGCTTCATTCTACAGCACGTGCCTTAATTTATACGCGCTCTCACACAGCCTTGCTTCCTGAATGTGATTCTATTCATTCCGAGGAATGACGGAAGAGAAGATGGGAAGACGGACACAGAGACGCGATTAATCGGAAACCTGACACAGGTTGTAGTTAAAACCACAATGACTTTACGCCAAGTTTGCGCCAGTTACTAAGCGAAATTGTTTATAGTTGAGAGTTAAATTGCTAATTTGTTCTAAACATGAAAAACAAGCAACTTTTCCAACAGCGAAATCTAAGACATAAGTAAATTAGTCTACGTTATACAAAGTCACGCTGAGGGTTACACTGCGTCGGTCATAAAACCTAAACACTGGACACTTTCAAAACATAAAAGTGTCTGAAAATAAAAGGGATAGATAACACTTTAATGTAATACTCAGTAACAAACTATTTATAATCTATTTATAAATCATACATAGTTTATTAATAACAAATTAATGATTAATTAATGATTTATTAATGCATTATTGTTCTTATGATTACTTTTTTTTATATATTCATATAGTAGGATTGTGAAAATCTTTACTATTATACTATTTATACTATTATTTGCTAATGTTTACTAATATATTAGCAAAGAATTACAAGCTAATATTTAATTAGCAAACTATGTATTAATTGCTTAAATTAAAGCGTTACCAATTTATTCAATATAAGATCTGTTTTTTTTTTGTTTCCTTAAAGAACTTTTCAACGTTTTTTTCCACCATAAAAAAAAATTCCAAAGGATGTAAAAATTTAAGGTTTGAAATTGTTACTCAGTTCATTTCAACCAATAAAAATGATCCTTTTGCGAAATGGTTAATGTACAGCGTCAATCTGAAGAACTTCTTCCTGGATAAGAGTATAGTCAGCTTCCTACAGCGCCACCTAGAGGAGTGGAGCCACGTTTTACCGAAATTTTAGCTACACTATGTGAAGACCAATGCAGGGAAAGTTCTCCGTATTCAGACTCAGGTTACGCGGCTGATTCAGACTGTTAGTGACGTCTTAATTTGGTGTCCTTATCCAAAGCAACTTAGAGATAATAAATGTGTAAATAAATCTTTTGGAGGTGAGTTTCTGTAAACAAGAAGGTGTCTTGTTTACAGAAACTCGTAAAGCAAATAGTCAACATAAAAATATAAACAGTTAAACAGTTTCAGAAGCAGAATGTACATTTACGGACAAAATGGAAAAGATCTTTTAAGAAAGGAGAGAAAAGACGCCTCAGATCCTTCTGAAATATCTATTTACAGTGGAATTTAGAGAAGATGCTCCAATTGCACTTCAGTAAACTAGCTCATGTTTGAAGCCTTTATCATAGAAACGGTCTAGAACTCGATTTCATCCAGTCGGTGATATTATGAGGTTATGATCGACTCCGGCTCGGCTAATAAACCGCATGATTGGTTCTCCACCTGGACCGTTTGCTTGTTCTTGAGTTCATGCAGTGAAGCTCGGCAAGACCAGATTAACTTTGTTGTATTTTTTCTATTTATGATGTCGTGAAACAAGACAAAAACTTTGTCCTGTCCTTTCAGTGTGTTCATTTAGATTAAAATACGGCTTGTGTATCTTTTTACAATGCTAAGCATAGACGATGATCTCGATCGCAGCACAACCACTCTGCTAATTCTCATTCCTTTCCCTGTTTAAAAAAAACTTCCTACACACTACAACTACAAAAACTACTGTTACACTAAAACAGAGTGTATAAAATATATTTTACATCTTTTTTAAAACTGTAACTTGATTCAGTTTAAAAGAGGCCGAGACAGCAGGAAAGAAGTCACGTTAGTTTCTGTGGTTGAGGTAAAAGAGGAGCTGACGTGAGCAGGAGGCTAATTCCGATTGGTCCTTTGGTAGATATGATGTCACCTCTATGCAATATAGTCCCGCCCACCTTTCAGCAGAAAAAAAAAATTCAGAAATCTCTCAAGTTAGAAGAATAATATTGTTCTGTCAAAATTCAGCAGAGAAGCTGATTAAGAAAATGAATTTATAATGAGTTTAATAAAAATGCACAATTCGACCGGCGGAAACTTCCGACAGTCAGGAAGATTAAAAAAAAGATGAGTAGAAATAAATTGTAAAAATCATGCTAGCTGACCTCTGCAGAAGCAGAAATCTCTCCCTTCATCACTGATTGATGGAATATGCGAAAGCGCAGTGACCTGTCTAAGCATGCGGGACGAGAGAGTCATTTCCGAAGTGTTCTTCGTGTCAGAATTAGCGAAAGCTAGCCCGAGACACGACGCGAGCTGAGAATGAGATGCGGAAAGGTTGGAGATTGCTCCGGCTATGTGACAGAGCGAGATGCTAATAGACGAGACAAACGTACGTGTTCTTTCGCAGAAGTGGGCTACACCGACACCCGCCGTCTTCCTGAACCCCACCACGGCGGCGTCATGACACGCCTCGCCTCCGCTCAATCACCCTGCCGCTAATCACATGCTAATAAATTAGCTCCTGTCCTTGGGTCATATCCCCCTCATGTGAACAGCGAACATCCACGTTGTCACTTATCTTTTTCTCACCTTCAGAAAAACGAGGAAATAGCTGTGATGCGTGGAGTACACTCACAAGAGTGTGAAGGTTATAAATAAAGAGAAGGTTCTCTCTCTCTCTCTCTCTCTCTCTTTCTCTCCGTTCCTTGTTTTTTAGAAGACAGTCAGACAAACTCATGTAAAATCCCAGATTTAAAAAAATTCTGCTGTTTTGTTTTGTACATGTTTATGTTTTGCTGCTAATGACTTTCATTTTATTTTTAATAACCCCTCATCCCCACACCTCCTCAGAGAAACATGCAGTCTTTGTTAAAGTGACGATTTACATGTACAAAATGATTCAGGACTTTTACAGACAGTACAAAGATACAAACACATGTGCAGAAGACAAAAAAGGAGAAGGAAGAAAGAAAAAAGGGGGAAAATGAGTGGTATAGTAAGTGTTTAAGCAATGTGTGTAGAGCATTACGGGGAAAAATCACATCACGTACATTTCACGTGTTTTTTCCACATGATTATACGAGTAACGATGAATCACAGAAGAAAACAAAATTGATCAGGTGAAGCAAAAATCTCGTGAAAATAAATGAACCGTGCAAAAAAAAATTCACGTGAAAAATGAGTCACTGGTAAAAAAAAAAAAAAGACTAAATTATCTGGAGCATATGTAAAAGATCATGTAAAAAATAAAAATAATCAGGAAAATAAATGAATTACGTGTATTTAAAAAAACGTATGCACTACATGTAAAAATGTGTGAAACATGACGTGGCTAAAGACCACGTGTGTAAATATCACGTGTGATTTTCTGTAAAATAAATGAATCACATGAGAGCATGAACTGTGTAAAAAAAAAAATCATGTGAAAATAAAGACATGTACTGTGTGTGAAATATAACGTGAAGTGTGTAGAAACCACGTGTGTAAATTTTCACGTAGGAAGTCCGTGTGATTTTGTGTCAGAAACCTCTCTTTGATTTTTTTTTTTTTTTTTACAGGTGATAAATGATAACATGGCTGCCTTTGAATCGCAGTAATTATTATCCCTTTTGTGTTGCCGATGGCTCGGCGGCCGCCGTCGGGCCGAGTGGCGGTTAAACGGGGTTTTTGCGTGAGTTCCTCAGTGACTTGTGCTGCCGTGTCTGAGACGTCGTTCGATTTGAATATCCGTGATTACTACAGATGCGTCTAAAAGCCGTTATTATAAGCATTTGCTGAACCTTCAAAAAAAAAAAAGTGCTTTATGGCGAGCGTGCGACGTGAAATGTGTGAAATGTGTGAAATGTGTGCGTCGCTGAATGGTGTTTAAATGTATTCATCAGGGCAATTGAATAACGCTCTGGTGCAGCGCCGCACTGATCACAGAGCAGTTTGTGTTCGACCATAAGTGGCATAAATCTATTCACTATTCAATTTCTGGTCATCGGTCAAGCCACAGAAGTTTGTTTTGATAGGATTTAATCTCTTGTTAATTGTATTTACACACTGCCCGGTGGAGAGGCGAGGTTCCATGCCATGTAGTCCATCTTTTAGTTTTTAATTTCGTGTTTTGACTGAATTAGAATCGCAGCATTTTACAGGATAATAATGTTCCTTTTAATGTAACTCTGAATTCAATTTAAGAAATGTGATGTTTAAAAAATTCGCTCTGCTGGACCAATCAGGTTAGAGATTACAGGATGTCGATGTCAGAAAAGATGTTCACCCGCAGAACCTGTATGCTAAGCTAGCTTCCTAGTTTACGTCATATTACAGATGGCGGTTGTTATGCTAATGTTATATTTTGACACGTTTGGTTCTGCAACAGCAGCGCGAGAATGACGTAAGTCAAAACTCTGATACCGAAATCCCAGTCACGTGACTGTCTTGAGCTGGTTGACTAGCAGTTAATTAGCCAGCTAGCTAAGTAAACAAATGTGAGTGCTAGTAGACTGTTAGAGGTCATACATACGGAGGACTTAAGGGCGTTTCCTAATTTTGCATATTCATACATATTCAAAGACTAAGTACTTAATTTAGTACATATATACTACAGATGAAAAAATGAGAACAAAAAAAACACATTGTACGTGTACTGTATTGAATTCTATGTACGAAACACACGTGGGCTACGAACAGATTCACTCGTAAATCGTTCGCAGGAAGAAATGCGGCGTTCGTGAAAATCCAGTTATTTGGGAAATAATTTTGTAAACATGTGAACCTCAACTGCTCATGTAATTCAACTGATCGTAAAATTATTGATGAGTTTATTTTTATTTTATTTACAGATTACGCTGTCACGTTTAAATCACTTATTTATTTCACTTACACACCAATTTAACAAACATTCTGTAAAACTCGCTCGTTTATTAATATTAACGACTTGAAAGAAGACAAATAAGACTAGCTGTTCAATCAGGACAAAAGTAATTGCGCCCTGTAACAGCATTAGAGTTAGTGTGTGTTTGGTAGCTGAAGCGCTGCAGTGGCTGAGCTGCGCTACTGGAAGATTTAGTGCAGGCCGCACTTAGGAGGTGTTCTTTCACCATTTAGTCACCATTTTCTTGTTGTTTTTTTTTACTGTCTTTGCTTTTTATGGAGTTTTGTAGGCGTAGCTATACATAAACATGCCGTGCTCACTGTCTTTTATGAATATACGCGTGTGAGTATGTAGAAAATCTTTATGGCTGGAATTTTTAGTTTGGTTTTTCCACAAAAACACTTAAACATTAACTTTAGTAAAAGATTGATGACTGCAGCCCGTCCTCATCACATTGCCACCTTAATTGCTATAAACGGATTCAAATGTAAGATGTGTCAGTCTTTAATAGATGTAATGTAATCATTGTTCAAAGTTGTTGTGGTATTAAAGGAATAAAACACTCAGGGACATGTCGTTATATAGGAAACTACCCCATCACTCTACTTATTCTCCTTTAGCGTTAGCATCGTGATGTTTCCAGGTTGCTTTCAGAGTAAAGAACAATTACAGTAATGTGTTTAGAACGAGGTTTTGCTGAGAGCAGCAGCTTGTAAATGTTTAGACTGAACAGCAGAGAACACACACTTCGTCCAAATGCGTTCCATCTCTGAAACTCGGAAACTCTGTTTGCTGTTTATTTAATTGCCTGTACGCGTACAACACTGCCGTTTTGTCTGAAGCCCAATTCCTATCAAAAGGCCCCTTTAATATTTGGTCGAGGGCACAGACGGCGAGTGTTTCTGCACTTTGTACATGTTTGTGCATTTTCCTTTCTCGGGAGAATTTCTGCACCACACTGCGGAGAGTTTCTCATAACTTCACAGCAAATAAAGAAGGAACTTTCTGTGCATTAACATTCATATTCATATTTATATTTATATTTATATGCAGTGTCGCAATTTTAGCCTTTCAGCCCTATTTACTCTGGGGGAAAAAAATCATATGGTTTTGGAGTTATTCTGTCGGCCATACAGTATATTGATGTTCAGGCTGGAATTCAAAATGTCATCCCGTAGAGGCATTTCCTCTCGGAGAATCACTCCTTTCTCTATAATTTCCTTTGAAATTTGGTGTGCAAATGCAGTAATAGACACATTTATAAAATCAAAAGGATTCAATTTTCTTTTCAATCACACAACAGTATGAATAGCTTTTTCTATTGAACCTAACAACGAGGAGCCATTACCCGACGCTAAAGGATGGCTTGCTCTAAAGGGTTCACTTGCGGGTTTTTTTTTTCTTTCTTTTTTTTGCTGAAAGTGTGTCAAACAATTTCCCCTCGTCTTCACATTTGTTCTGGGCTAACGGGGGCCTGTCAAACAGGTCTGCTCCTAATTTGTCTGGCCAAAAAAAATGTTTATTCCAGTGTGTAGCGGAGTGATCACCAGTTAGTGCTGCGTGTATTTATGTGTGTTTTAATTCAGACTGTTAGTCGTTTTGATACATTAACTCCGCCGCGACACAGATGACAACCGACGAGGTCTAATTGAAGCTGGTAAATTATTCGGAAAAGGATGACCCGCGGAGCAAGTCATTGACTCCTGAACGCCTCGGCCTGCAGGACGCAGAGACGGCCGGCGCAAATGGACGAACGAGGGCCGAAAAAATGAACAATTTCTGCCTGAATTGTGTAATGGCTCTCTCACATGGAGCAGCACTGAAAATGAAGAGAACGACAGGAATTTATGACTTCATGACTTTTCATTTCTTCTGCTTTAACTGTGTCATGGTGTAGATTTCAGCCCAGACATTGCACTGTATGCGTACTGTTTCCATTATGCTAATTACGATGCTCTTGGCGCTTTCATCACTGGATTTCTTTTAAATGAATTTTGACAACCTTCACATTAAAGCCTAAATCTTGACTCTTCTCTTCTCTTCTCTTCTCTTCTCTTCTCTTCTCTTCTCTTACTTTCTCCTCTCTAATGCGAGTGTCCTGCTCATCTGAGGTAATTAATCAGTTTTCACACTCCTCTGACCCACCGCCGAGCCGTCCTCGCCGCTCGCATCGGAGCAGATGCGCTCCGATTTGCAACACGTAGGTTTTATTTAATTTTTTCTTCATCTCACCATCAGGAATTTTAATTATGGCCGCCCCTCTTTTTCTGTTTACAATAAAACCAATCCGCCATATCCACACATATCTGTTTATATACAGGGCTAGCAAGGAACTACTGGGATAAATAATCCATCAGGGATGTTAATGTGGCTAATTACGGCGCTCAGTTTTGATGAGCAAATTATTTAATGGTGTAAAGACAGACTGTCAATCAGCGGGTGCTGGGGTTTTTTTTTTCTCCATTTGTAGATGAAAATACAATTTAATTAAACATTAAACATCAGCTTTTCTCAAACCACTTCTTGTCTGTGCACACTCATCTACACGCTTTAATATTTCCAAATGTTTTTCATTCTTCATTGTTTTATCTTTCCGCAGTAGTTTAATGTGCTGTGCTTTACAAACACACGACACACGACAGCTCCGTAAACCCTGGAATATTTAACTTGAAAAAATTTCAAAGCAAAAAGTTTTTATTCCACACTAAATCGCATGGTATTTGTTCGGTATTTGTTCGGTATTTGCGCAGTATTCATACAGTATTTGAACAATATGTGTATGGAATTTTTGTGGTGTTTGTGCACTATTCATGCAGTGTTTGCTATAGTCCTAAGGTTACTCCTATAGGCCCATGTCCCTGCCACACATTTCTATAATGTATTTTATTTTGATTTGTTTTTTGCTAAGTTACTTGTACAGTATTCATCATTATTCATGCAGTGTTTGTGCAGTATTTGTGCAGTATTTGTGTAGTATTCACACAGTGTTTTTACAGTATTTGTGTAGTATTCACACAGTGTTTTTACAGTATTTGTGCAGTATTTGTGTAGTATTCACACAGTGTTTGTACAGTATTTGTGTAGTGTTTGTACAGTATTGTACAGCATTTGTGTAGTATTCATGCAGTGTTTGTACAGTATTTGTGTAATATTTGTACAGTGTTTGCATAGTATTTATGCAGTGTTTGTGCAGAGTTTGTGTAGTATTCATGCAGTATTTGTATAGTATTCATGCAGTGTCTGTACTGTATCTATGCAGGGTTTGTACATTATTTGTGTAGTATTCATGCAGTGTTTGCAGAGCATTTTGTACAGTATTTGTGTAGTATTCGAACAGTATTTGTACCGTGCTTGTACAGTGTTTGTACAGTATTTGTGTAGTATTCTTGCAGTGTTTGTACAGTATTTGTGTAGTATTCGAGCAGTATTTGTACAGTGTTCGTACAGTATTTGTGTAGTATTCGAACAGTATTTGTACCGTGCTTGTACAGTGTTTGTACAGTATTTGTGTAGTATTCTTGCAGTGTTTGTACAGTATTTGTGTAGTATTCTTGCAATGTTTGTACAGTATTTGTACAATACTTGTGTAGGATTCATGGAGTATTTGTACAGTATTTTGCACAGTATTTGTGTAGTGTTCTTGCAGTGTTTGTACAGTATTTGTGCAGTATAGTCTCACCCATGCGAATGCTAAGGTTTCTCCTCTCGACCCATGTCCCTGTCACAAATTTCTATACAGGATTTTAATTATTTTAATTTGTTTTTTGGTATTACATTTATTACACTGTAAAACACAGGATGGTGTCAGTGTTGCCTGTCTCTGTTTGAAGAATCTCCCACATTGACTAGTGATCTTTAGCTCTCAGGTATCCAAGATGGCTTCCAACGTCCATGAGGAGATCTGCGGAGTGCCGACATCTGCTGTAGACCAGGCAGAGGAACAGCTGGAGCGACTCCCATCGCCCTCAACCCAATATTTTCCTCCTCTATTAGGACCCGGTCCAAAAGGCCTGTACATCGGGGGGGCGTCGACCAGCAGCACACCTCCTGCTCCATTACCTCCACGGTTTCCAGCTTTCCGCTGAAATGAGTTCCACAATTTCCTGAAGAATGTAATCACATCATTTACCTCAGATTACCTGCAACAGAGTTTTCCTTCTGGTCCTGGTATAGAATACATAAGGCACAATGTACATTCATGAACTATGTAAATTCGTACCACAGCGCTGCTGAATCCTGTATTGTGATTGGTCAGAAGGTGTTGAATAATTCTCTATAACAGCAGCTCTGACAAAAAGTGTAGCTGCAAATCACAGGTTTATGTTAATGCACTTGTTCTAATGTGTTGTCATTCATAGGGACAAATACAGCACACACTCCACATAATAAACAGACTAAGATGTTTATGTAGCATTTGTGGAAGGAGTCTCCAGTGTCACTGCTTTTGTAACAGTCAGAGGCAAAGCTGTAGCTGTTTTTGCGGTTTCTCGGTAACATGACAAGCTGTGCTTTTTTTGTCTTATTAACTTCAGGAGAGAGAAAAAAGAGAGGCTGGTGAGGGAACGATTGTTTATAGCTGCTATAACATGAGAGAGAACAGGAACTAACTTTCTCAGACATTAAATGCAACAATGGACAAAAAGCACAATGTGTCGTTCTTTAATAAAAAACATTTTAATCAGTAAATTTTTGGTATAAGAGGAATAAAACACTTATGAATAAAACACTTATGAAACACTTATGAAAACAATCAAATTCAGGGTGGTAACAGTAATTCAGTCACCTAATATAGTAATGTAACAAACATCTGAACGGGTGTGTAATCTCTTAAACATTGTTTAGCTATTTTTTTTAAAAATTATTTCAAGTGATATTGCATCATTAATTTTAAATGTATGGCCTTGATCAGTGGGACCACATGGAACCATCTATTGCTAAGTAGGAAATAGAATATGAATATATAGAATATATCTCGAAAGGTTTCGACATCACGCTAAAGCCCGTGTGTAAGCACCCAGCACACGTGGGCGTGCGCTTTGTTCCTCCCGGATTGTTCGGGGCTCAGCGCTATGAACGCCATTACACCTGACAGCGCTTTCACTTCCACACACATCGGTGTGACAGCAGAGCTTCTCCAAGGTGGATAATTGTATCCCAGGTCGGCAGCTCGCTGCTTATTATTGATTCATGGTGAACAGAATGAACTGCTCTTGAATGTATAAAAATATGCTTAAAAGGCCATTTTTGTCGGCTAAAATCGCAGCTCACCAAATGACGGGCTTTTGTCACTGGCAGCTCCCACTTGCCTGCCAGCTCTGCTTTTAAGGCTTTGGCAGCGAGGACGCAGTCTATATTTAAAGGACCTGACAGGTCGGACAGTAATGCAGTTGTCTGGGCTTTTATTTCCTACCCTGAGATCTGCTTTGCAAAGTCATGGCGCATTAGGATGAAGCTTGCTTGGCATGGAGGAGTGAGAGCCAAAGACTTCGGTCTTTAACTTCTAGCTGGAAGTTATTGATTTGGCTTGGAAATAAAGTTTCATTTGCTTGTTATATCTATAAAGCGTTATTTTTCGAGTTATCTATTTTGTTTTGTACTTTTAGTAGGAATATGAGTGAAGAAATATCTTGGAGATTGTAACAGAATTGTTCATATACTCACCTGTGCACCTGCATCCGCAAGATTAAAAGCTTTGTCCACTAGGGGTCAGGTCAGATCCGAAACGTACTTCACCAACACTGAAATATCTTCGGCAGCCATATTGGTCGTTGTTTAGCAGCGTGAACACATCATATAAATGTGAATAACTTTCCACCAAAAGACTTCGGTCATTAAGTTCTAGCTGGAATGTTCTGTTTTGGTTTGGAAATAAAGTAAAGTCTGTAAAGTTTTTTTTTCAGTTATCCAGTTAGATTTGAATTTCTAAGCAAGCAACATTGTTCATACACTCACCTGCATACCTTTTGTACATCTGCAGGATTAAAATCTCTTTCCACTAGGGGGCAGGTCAGAGCCAAAACATACTCCGCCAACACCTCAATACCTTTTGTAGCCGTGTTTGTTGCTGTGGAGTGGCATGGACACGTCATCTAAATGTGAATAACTGCGGACAAGCTGCATGAGCTCCTCTGTAAAACTTTACAGCATTGTTATTTCGTGTTCTTTTCTGGTTATTTCGGTTCTTTTTTTTTTTTTGGCTATGTACAAACGGTGCAGCAACTACATACAGGATACAAGTATCAGCCATCTTGCGCATGCTTACCCTGCTTTTATAATTAATAATACTATATAAGCAGTAGCTATTCATATTCTCAAGATGCAACGTCCTTGATAAAATCAAGCCATAGCATTTTTTTTCGTATACATCCCTGATTTAAACTCAGGCCTGGTCAGAGTTTTAGATGCTCATTCTTGCCTCTGGCTTGACGTAAATGGGAGGGATAACCATGATTATTTTAAATGGTGCATCGAGTCAGAAATAGAGATAGAAGGGGCTGACAATCTGGCTTTTCCAGCTTCCATCCCATTCCTTTTTTTAACAAGTTCCAAATTACAAGAGTTTTCTTTTTCTTTTTTTTCTCCTCTGTGTTCTACCACCACTCCCTGTAATTTCAGCTGGTGGCATTGTATATTGTTCATCATTGTAAATACGCCCAAACCGCCGAACATGAGGTCACCTCCACCAGGCCTGCTCTATCTAATTACTACTTAGGCTTTCTGAAAGGACTCACCCAGCCGAGAGAGATCAGGGGACACCACGGCCACAACAGCACAGCTGCTCCTGCTGCTACTGCTGCTCACAAATCAAAAAAACACACAATTAGCTGAACATAGTCCTTCTGACAAGTCATGCAGTAGCACAGGATCTGGGAAGCATCTCAAGTGGATAAAAAGACCTTGCTAAAAACTTCGGATACAGGAACAGCACTGATGGTAAATGACAGTAGAGTGCGGTTTCAGAAACAGCTGGAAAGCATCAGGAGCACCAGGCCAGGCTCTGTCTTCGGCACGCTGCTCTGACCTGGCACTGGCTTTTATTTGCTCATAAAGAATGTATAGGTTCTGATTTGCTCCCCACACATTTAGAGGATAGAGGAATTAAACGGCAATTTCCTCACGCAGTAAACGTTAATAACTGATGGTGAAGAGGCCTGTTCGGTTTTTCAGCTTTCTATATTTGTAGGTAGCCCAGTGTGATGCCTGCTTGGGCCACACCCAGGTATAATATGCTTGTCACACGAGTAGGTAATTGTCCATTAAACTTTACGGCCTGTGATTGTTGTGTTCAACACCACCGAATCTGCGTGTTACTGCGTTAATCACTGCGAGATGCAAAACTCTCTTAAAATTCCTCTAATCTTTTTTTTTTCAGAACCTCTATCATTCCCTGAGATGTTAACTATCATAATTAAGTTTAATTGAACCATCTGACAGCTAGCACAAGGAGAAAAAAAACAGATGAAAGAACTGAAATTCTGATGGAAGGAAACTGAACCCAAAACAAAACCCCTTCGAAAGTTTGCAGATGTGACCCATCAGTCACAATTCAAAGAATGGCCATTGATGAACAACTCCAATAGGGAAGTAGGAAATGACTAAACACCCAAGTCACTGCCCATTTGTCGGCGATTGGGACCACAACCAAAAACTTCCTGAATCGACAGGAAGCGGCACGTGCGCGGTGGCTTTTTGGCGACAGAACGGGTACAGGAAAGAGGCCGGGCCAGTGCACAGGACTGGACTTGGCAGGCCGACGCTCGGCATTGTGGGACGAGCCACTCGACGTCGCGAGAGCTCAGGCTGGCCATTCATCCACACCGGCATCCCTGTGATTAGTATTGTCCTCTTCCAGATGGCCCATCATCTGTTTCAGACTGCGGGGAGGAAAGGGAGCTCAGCGAGAGCTGCCCCTCATTCTTATCATCCACTCTCAGAGCAGCCATTGTGATTAGCTGCTTGTGTGGCTCTTGGACTTCATCATCCAGAAATATTGTCGTGAGGGTTGTAAACACATTTGATGAAGTTTGGGGTCGTCTGGCGCCTATACGCTAGTGTAGGATAACACAGAATATGCTGGAACTGTAGCACTTTTTTACATTTATTCATTTGGCAGACGCTTAAAGGTTAAGGACCTTGATCAAGCTCGGCAGTACCACGATTCCAACTCGCGACCTTCCGATCAGAACACCAGAACGCTGATCACAGAGCCTCCAATTCAGTGCAAGATAACAAACAATGCCTACACTCTTAAAAAGTTCTTTGTGTTGGCTCAACAGAGCGGATTCCACATAGTGAAAGACTGGGTTTGTTCCTCTGGAGAAACCCTTAAAGATTCTTTCAGAAACGTTCCATGTGGAACATATTTAGAAAGCTAGAACTGTTACAACATGAAATGTTACGTTTAATGGTTAAGGTTAATATGTAGAGATGGTCAGTGGATGTTTCATGATGGCAGCTAGCATCGTAATAGATTCCTGAGTTTAACCCTCTGTTTAACCCTTAATGATTTTTTCATAGAGGTTCCAAGCAGAACATATTTAGAAAGCTAGAACTGCTCATTATCCAGTGACCCCTTGAGGAACCTTTTTTGGGTTCTTGTGTTTGTTCCTCTGGAGCTACTTACTTTTAGAGAGGTTTCAAGCAGGGAATATGTACAAAGCTAGTTCATTGTGAATGGAACCCTTTATTCCAAGAGTTTGGATATGATGTGAGAAATAAGGACTCTTTGTAAGAAATGAACTTGCAGGAAAGGTTCAAACCAGATAACATGTGGACTGTTTTCAGGTTTCTTGGGTTTGTACTTCAGAAAGATTCCAAGCAGGACATATTTAGGAATCTAGAAATGTTTCAACAAGAAAGGTTACGACTTTTCATGGTGTAGAGTTGGCCAATGGATATGGCATTTTTCATGATGTTGAAAAACTCTTAAATGGTTCTTGCATGTGTTCCTCTTGAAGAACCAGATTTATTTCAACATACAGGAGACTCTTGTACCGCGAATACCCGTGCGACGTCATTCTACTGCATTGCAGGTCGTTAGCGTGGCTCACCTCTGCACATGAAGGCACTTTACATGATGGTTCCTCTCTTCTTCCTTTACTTCCACTCCCCATGATCAGCCTAATCATGAAAGCCATCTTGAAGCCGCTCGTGTGCCGAGGAGAGCCGGGGAGAGAGCATCGTCAGGGCGAGTGACATGATCCAGAGGGACAGGTCGACTATTAAATATCCATCACGCCACGCCACATCAGTCCTAATGCGATCAGAAACACATGACTACATTGCGCGGGACGGTGCTTCCATCCACAATGATTAAGTAAGTCTTTAATTTCCAAGACAAATAAAAAATGCAGGATCATTTTATCATGAATGTAAATGACCTGTCTCCTCTGATGACAGTCCGCTTGTCTCACGGCTGGAGACTCGGTATACTTCAGAGAGCAGGGCATTTGGGATGCTGGCTTTTCAGCGTATTATCATTTTAATGAAGCGGAGTATTTCCATTTTTTTTCATGGCCGGGGAGCTCTAATGCAGTTGTCTTAGCATCCCTTTTCATCTGTCTTCTTCAAACACTGGAGGTTGTTAAACAAATGGCCGTGTCTGAGTGCATAAAGCTGATCCGGCTACGTTATTGTTGACTGGGCCAATTAGGGCTTACGGGGAATGGAAGGAGACGTGCATACTCCCTTGGTCTTAGTGTCATACAATACGGCCTGGCGGCTTCTTTGTATTTATTAAAATCACCTGGCCCATTAGGACACGTGAATAGAGGATGCTTTACATAAGACTGTACAAATATACAGTATAGAGACAGGACGGTGTGGACGTTTCCCTTCCTTCCTTTCTTTTTTGTTTACTTGTAATGTCATGATAATGTTTTGTGTCACTTTCAATAATCCGTTTAGATCTTTTTTTTTTTGGAGGACAAATTTGACATCGGTGTTCAAACCCTGCATCCACTATAAAGTAGAGAACATCACAGTTTTTTCTTCATCAAAATCAATAAATGAACAGAATAAAAAAATTCACTGAATGCTTAATTGTGTGTGACATGTACGTACGTGCGAAAGAATACAAATACAAATTTAAAAAAAAAGTTCTAGCTATGTTGCGACTATGGAAAAAAACAAACTTGTGTGTGGATGTGAAGTGGATATGAAAATAAATGAAATCCGTTCCTTATTTTCACGTGTCTTATTTGGTTTTCACACTTTTCACGTGTTTCTTCAGACCAGAAGCCGTTTGACCAGAGAGTTCGGTACATCTGGTGAAGTGTGAACGCTGTATTTGAGTCTGGGAGCGGTCCAGAGAACTCATCCCTGGTCCTCTTGAAAACAGTGGTCTGGGTTTCACTTTAACAGAATCGTAATGCGGTCCGAATCATGTGTGGAACCTAAACGCTCTCGGTGTGGCATATGGAGCAACGTGATTGGACCAACCTGTTACGTTACTTCCTGTTTCAAGTTTGGCAATGACAAGGAAAGGGTTGTTACAGTCAGCGGAGGAGACAGAATATATAAAACTGGACTTCCACAGGACTGGAGCGTTATGATCAATGATGCGAACATTGTGCTTGCAAATCTTGAGAACGTCCTGAAAAACTCACGTCTCATATATATATATATATATATATATATATAACAGCTCCGCACTTGCAGGTATTCCTGCATGATGACATAAAAACCGTTGTTCTTCACCATTTTGGTACTCAAGAAAAATCATTTTAAAAAACATAATAAATGGATGAACTGTTTTGCAAAGATGTGAAGATGGAATTGCGCAATCGATCTACAGTTCTTGTATATGAAAGTAAATCCGCCAAGTGTGAAAAATGTATAATTTATCAAGTGTTTCAATTTAGGAATAAACATAGCATTTTTGTAGTATCTGCACTGAAAAAATTAAACCTAAAAAAAAAAACGCTTCACTGAAAATAAAATGTTATAACACATAAAATGAAATTTTCTTCAGCCAAGAAAAAATCTTTTTTTTTAAAAATTACCATCAACAACATTTCATGTTTTTCAGAGTAGAAAAAAAGTTCAGGATTGAGCTGAAGGACTGATCGGTTGATGCAGTGATGCAGGACACCTGTCTGGAGGCTCTCGTTATGTTTTTCCTTTAATTTGTCACCTGATTCTCTCTTTCCCTGCTGAAAGACATACCCTTGAAGGCCTCAGCTTAGTAAGCAGGCAGCATTACCGTACCTGTTAGTACCTTTTTTTCAGATTTTGTGTGAGCTGTAACAGCAGTTATATAGGTACAAGATGAACAAATCATCTCAAACAAATCGCTGACCCTGACTGCTAAAAGAGCTCAGCGTCTCCCTTCCTTCATTGTTGTACGAGACTCAGCAGAGGGGCGACTCGCTAATTCTGAAACTTCTAAGACTTTAAAGAGGTCCTTTAATGTCAGGTAAGATGATAAAATGCGAGATTGTGTGATGTGTGTGTGTGTGTGTTCGGGGACGGTAGTTCACAGGAGAGAGGTGTCAGCTGGCAGAAGGCTCTCCTCTCATGTTTATGCACAGACGAGCGGATTTCTTTTGATTTGGCGTTGAAGTCGTTGATTTGCTGCTGACTGGCTGCTGGCAGGATCTCAGCACAGTTCAGGAGTTCACTAATTATCCCTAAAGTAGAGGAGGAGAAACAAGAGACCACTCTCTCTCTCTCTCTCTCTCTCTCTCTCTTCTTCACACCGTTTCTCCGTACACCACTCAGGAACCATCCTTTTGGAGTTTTGAGTTGTTTTATAAAACACACACACACACACACTCACAGCATAAATCTGAGCATTTGTTAGTGTCTTGCAGGAGATCAGTAGGCGTCTGTCAGCCTTCGTTATTCATCCTTCAAAGCTTCTCACAAACTGCTTTTATTTAAATCGGAATTATTAAAATTAGAAAAACTGGCGGTCTTTGAAGCCAGTGTTACCGCTATTCCTTTAGAAGTCGTGTTTTACTATAAAAATGTATTCGTGGAGTTCAAGCTTCATTGTAACATTCGGATGTTGAATGTGGCATCAGCTCAGAAATGTTGATTTGTTGATTAGTTAACGCAGTGCACAGGTTTCCATTTAAAACTCTGTATAAAACTTTGGACCAATCACATCCAACATTACAGGATGATGATGATGATCATGTGGTACCCAGAAACCTTTAGCCACAGAACCTGCATGATTACCTAGATGTCTTAGCTAACGTTAGAGAGGAACAGAGAGTGGTTGTCATGGTAATGTTTCATTTCAGTGATTGTTTTTTTATACCACATGTTGAATTCTGGATTGTGATTGGTCAGAAGGTGTTGATTCATTTTCTATAGCAGCAGCTCTGACAGTAGTGCAGCTGCAAATCACAGGTTTATATACATTCATGTGTTCATTCTAACATGCTATCGTTTCTATAGTAACAGCTAAATCTCGGGGATTCGTACAGCGGATGCTGCGCTAATAAAAAACGGATTAAAAAAGCGTGTGAAAAGAGGACAGAGGAGTTGCTATAACGTACGTTTTGTTTCCTCAACATTAAACTTAACTATAAACGTATTAAAAGTATGACGTGTCGTTCTTTAATAAATAAACAATTGCAATCATTGGTTAATGCTGTGGTGTAAGAGGAATAAAACACTATAGGATGTGCAGTTACAGGGATGTAATCAACTTCAGGCCTCATCAATCACACTACCCTGTTGTGGATGATTTTCCTGTAACAACATGCCTCCCAGTGTTTTATTCCTTACTTTGTCAGAAGAACATTGTTTTCAAAGTACAGGAAGTGTCAAGACCATGGAAAAATACACACACACACACACACACACACCCACACACACCCTATCCCACACAGATAGTTAACATGACGAGTGTATAAATCCCACTTCACCCGTAAGGAACACACAGCTGCTCTAGATGACACCCGGATGAAAAACAGGCTGAAAATCTCATCAGCTTGCTGCTAGTAATTCAGGATGAAGGTACGAGGGAGGGGCCTGATGGTTAATTAACTTTCTCCGGCCTGCCACGGGACGGAGAGACGGAGCTCATGTCTTTTCTTTTTGTGTTTTTTTTTTCATGTGGTGGAGAACATCGCTTTTATTTAGGCATGCATTATAATTAAATGTCAGGAGAAGTAGGCGAGAGCGGGCGGATCTGCGTCCACGTCTAAAACCCTCACATTCATCATCTTGACTGATGACACAGGTGCAACAGGAAGATTGTTTCTGATTTGGTTTTGTTGTCAAGGTCTATCTGTGTGTGTGTGTGTGTGTGTGTGTGTGTGTGTGTGTGTGTTTTAGGCCCAGTTAATAGCTCACCCCTCCCCTGCCCTGTTTTTGTATTCGTTTTAGAGGCTCACAAATCAACCTGGGCGCTTTTATTATTGTGTCACAGCGTGTGTCATCTCTGTTCTTCATTATTGGTGAGAAATGCTGTTACATGGTGAATCGTTTTGGTCCAATTCAGTTTTAACATTATACAGTTAAACAGTATCGCTGTTACGGGAGGGGAAAAAAATCACCGGAGTAACTTCACGAACTGATGAAATGGATGATAAGACCTTTACTTTTACTTTTTAGGGCGATAATATAAGCAATAAAACACTTTCTGTTGTGCTGTTATTTAAAAAAAAAATTCATCAAGAGGGCGGAGTGATGAAGCGGATTAACAACATGTCCTGAAGTGTGTTATTCCTCTAATACCACAACAATTTGATAACTTATTAAAGAACAATGTGTTATCATTTTTATCCATTTAATGTTAGTTCCTGTTGTCACTTACGTTATAGCAGCTGTAAACGGTCGTTCTCTCACCAGCCTCTCTCTATTCTCGCTCTTCAAGTTACTAAGACAGAAAAACGCAGCTTGTTACGCACGTTACTGAGAAACCGCAAAGTGTAAACTCCTCTGTTCTGAAGATGTCGGAAAACTCGGACACTGGAGACTCCTTCATAAATGTTACATAATGTTACATCTCCTTACAAAAAAAACTTATCACCGTATCATTAATTGATTACACGTGTTTTTCGTCTGCCGTACAAGTCCCTGTGAATGAGCTGTTACTATAGAAACGATGACAAGAACAATATTAGAACAAACACAAAAAATCACAAAGGAATAAAACACTTGGGGACGTCCTGTTACAGGAAAATAATCAACGTCAGGGTAGTAGCAGTAACTCATCATCGCTTCATCACATCACCCCATCACTGATTATTTTACTGTAAAGGCATCACACACGCACAGTGTTTTATTCCCTAACTATGAATGTATTTTAAACTTTATATAATAGCTATTCATTAATTAATCCTTATTTAATCATTAATCATTAATTAGTGATGTTTGTGGAATAATAAGACTGCTGATTGGGCTACATTTTGTCGGTGTGGGTCTGCTGTTTATGGGGAAAAAATTTTTTTTTGCTTGTGTTTGTGTTGAATTTCTAAAAAAAAAATTACAGTACAAAAATCCCAAACAATGTTCAATTTCAATGTTTAATTCTTCAAAAATAAATGAAATGTAATACTGTATTTAATTAGGGTTACAAATATAATAACGATGTAATCTATCCTAATACTGATATAATGTCTCCCAGCCATAGTAGAAAGCTTTGCGTTAATCAAATTAAACATTTTCTTAATCGAATGTGCCCTAGTGCTATACATGATGTTCAGAAATTCGACTGTTCGCTGGAGTTTAGCTTCATTTAGCCGTGTGTGTGTGGAAATCTAGAGGAAGTAACTACAGGTGCTACAGACACTCGTACCTCCCACGATGCTTTTGTGTGTGTGTGTGTGTGTGTGTGTGTGTGTATACGAGGCCTCGAGGCGAGATGGGATCCGTCAGCTCACACCTCTCAGTGCAAACTGAGTTGAACAGGAACACTCGCTTTCTGCTTCTCTTAATCAACACGGTTACGACTGAAGTCGACTTCAAAGAGCCTCGATCTCTTTCATTGTGAAGCTCTTTCCCTCTCCCTTACGTCTTTAACAGTGATCTACTGCCATATCTGTGTGTGTGTGTGTGTGTGTGTGTGTGTGTGTGTGTGTAAGCATATGTGCACATATTTCTATTCTAAGCCTTCACAGCTGGTGTCAGTATTTCAACCAGCATGTTACTTTTGTCTTTTTCTTCTTCCCTGTACAATTTGGGGCGCACCAGCTGTGCCGTTCGCGCTTCCTTGCTCGGCTTTTTCCTCGTGTGTAATTTGGACTTGGCTCGCAGTGCTCTGTGGTATCCGAAAGGCCTTGGAAAAGCCCTGAAATAGACAACCTAATGCAACATGTGCACTTTGAGAGAAGCTCAGGCGGAGGTCTCTGTCCATCCGAAAACCAGCCTCATGTAAAGCGAGGATGAGATGGGAGTGTAATGTAGTGTGTGTGTGTGTGTGTGTTAAAGGTATACGCCATCGCTTTTACTCTAATCTCCACAGATATAAATCCTAGATCTGATGGACTCATTTCCCTGCACTGAGAAAAGAACAGAAAAACTCCAAACTTACTATAGTGGACGTCTCGGGTCAGATATTTAGATTTTGGCATTAAACGTATAAATTACATGACTATAAAGCACAAATGTAAATCTGCAGCCACTCCACAGGAACAATGAGACGGACGTGAGAGAAAATCTTCCCAAAACTGTTCTTATGGATTTTTAATCCAACTTTCCAACAATAAAAAGTAGTTCCGTAGTAGTTTCTTGACACTTTCCTGAATGTTCTTTGTATCCATACACCATCAGAAACACACAACTCACAAATTCTTCCCTCTGAAAAAGTAGTTCCTCAAGATTTCAGTATCTGCTCTAAGACTTCTATTCTAAGTTTTTCTGTTCTTTTCTCAGTCCCAATTCACACACACACTCACAGAAAATTCACACACAAAATTCTGGCGTTTTCATTTAATTATTTCAGAATGTATTAATCAGTTATGGGCTGTAGACAAAGCTCCTGGTATCTGAACAACCCTACAATCACTAGCACCCATTTCTCACATTATAAAGTCCATCACAAATTCATCCTGTAGACATTTTCAGACGCACTGGATCTCATTTATCAGTGTTTTAGTAAAGGTGTGAGTAAATATTTTTGTGGCCAAAGAATTCACAAAAGACTTACAAAAGTTTTCCTGAATTTCTTCATGCATTCATGCGTATCTCGATAAATGCCAATCAGCTCTAAATTACCAAATCCATTCATAGTGTTTACATTTAGCCACGCCCACTAAACTCCATAAAAGGCAAAGAGAGCTGAAATCGATGGTTAAATGGTGAAAAAGAGCCTCCTAAGTGCGACATGCGTTAAATCTTCCAGTAACGCAGCTCAGCCACTGCAGCGTGTCAGCTGCCACAGATACACACTAACTCTTCCTTCTTTTATAGGGTGCCATTACTTTTGTCCTAATTTGTTTTGGAATCACTTTCTTTCAGATCGACTGAGTTTCATTTTGAAGATGAACACTCGAGGTTCACATTAGTGAATCTCCTTATACGCAAATTTTCACAAACACGGAAGCAAAACATAGGAAATGAACGTATTTCCTGAACAAACTGGATTTTCATGAACACCGCATTTCCTGCGTAAACGCTCCTGCGAGTGAATAAATTGATTTTTATCCAGTGCAATAAATGATCAGACATCTAAGAGTACTCAAGGAAGAGGGTTTCTGTTTCAGGAAAGGTTCCAAGTGTGTGTGTGTGTGTGTGTGTGTGTGTGTGTGTGTGTGTCTCTTTCCACTATAGGATGGATCTCTCAGTCCCGTACTGGTGCCATGTCATTTTGAAAGAAACATGTCGTAAACAGTCTGTTGATGTGCCCCCGGGGCCTCTGACCTCCCCTGAGCTTCTCCTTCTTTCTGTCGTTTTGTTAAAAGGAAGGATGAAATCGTTGTCTGTCATTGCATTTTAGCCTCCGCGCCGGTCCTGTGTGTCCATCAGCCTGGCTGGAGACTGAGCGAAATTGCCACGCGGCTATAATAGACTGGAAGCGTGCAGGAACGGGCTCACAATGAACGCTGCTGTAATTTCCGCTGTCATGGGGGCAATGGATGCCCCTGTGTGTGTGTGTCTGTGTGTGTGTGTGTGTGTGTGTATGTGTAGTTTTTTCTCTTTCTTTTTTTCTCTCTTGTTGCTTCATGCACAGGGAACAATTTACACGGCGACATTAGTGTAACTGTCATGTTCCATCCGAGAGCGGCCATGCGGAAATGCTGAGAGGCCGAAGCACAAGTGTTGATGCTTGTAGCATTCTGAAGATCGAGTCACGATACAAAGTTAATGAAATTAAGTAAAGAATTCCTTCATTTAACACTGAGAGAGAGAGAGAGAGAGAGAGAGAGAGAGAGAATGGGGCAGGGTTAGACAGTTGAAGGCGTGGAAAGTATTTAATACGCATTGAGGGAGAAATAAATGAGAAAACCATTTGAGAGAGAGAGAGAAACAGCTAATTATGAGATGAATATATTTAATATATTATATAATTTATATGCATTTGTATAAATGCTACATAACGTCCTTAGAATCTTACGATTTAATTCAATTAATATTCTTCTTTTTGTCCTTTTGTTGTTCTTAAATTGTTCTTTGTGTTTTTTAACACTTTCGATAAACGTTAAAACGGTAAACATTTTCATGACGTTAAAGCAGAAAGACAGAGACAGAAAGAGAAAGAAACAGAAACTTTAAAATATATATGTATAAAAAATACATCATTTTATGTCGCTATATGGAGAGAAAAAAAATTACCAGTGGAAAGCAAGACTGCAAGATTCATGAGCAGTAACAATTGCCTTTTTAACACCACACATCGTTTTTAAAAAATTCACATATTTTTAAGAGAGAGAGAGAAAGAGAGAGAGAGAGAGAGCAAAGACAGCGACGGAGAGAGACAGAAATAGACAGAGATAGAGAGGTACAGAGAGACAAAGAGACATAAAGATAGAGTGAGAGAGTGTGTGAGAGAGAGAGAGAGAGAGAAATGGAGAAAGACAGAGAGACAGAGAAAGAAAGACAGTGAGATAGAGAGAGTCAGAAACAGACAGTGAGACAGAAAGAGACACAATTCAGTAAGTTTTATTTGACTTGAGTTGAGCTAAACAGGGAGACGGAGAGAGAGAGAGAGAGATGGACAGACAGAGAAGCAGACAGATATAAATGGATAATGGAACACGGCGCCTGCAGCAGCAGGTTTTTTAACCTCAGGAGATTCTCAATAAGCACATTGTTCGGGGCGCGAGTGAGACGTCGTCTGGTCACTCGCCGGCGTGATTGAAGCGCTGCGTCTCTTCTTTTGTGACAGATGAGAAGGAGCTCATTTGTTTTCCGTTACTAATGTCCAGATGAATTGGCCCGTGAGATTTCCAATGCACACGAGAGCCTGATATCAACTGATATCATACTCTCTTTATTTTCCATTTTCCATTATATCTCCTTTTCTTTTTAAATTTGCTGTGTGTAATGACATCTTGAATTGCAAAGCGCTCAATTTTCATTTCTGATCAGTTTTTTTAACAATTTGAAGTTCAGTGTGGATCACAATATTTTTTGTTTTGTCTTGTTTGGTGGTGTGATGTGCACAGCTTTTATCGTCTTTGTTTATATCACGTGACCAAAAAAAAAAAAGCAAAGTGAATTGACAGTCTGAGTAACGTATTATTGATAACGTAAACAAAATAAAGGTCCTGTACAGGTCCTGTTTAAGTCCTTAACCGAAATATTTCACTGTTATTCAAAGGAACCCAACAACAATAACATTTTCTTCTTCCTTAAAACCCTTTAGTAGCATTTATTTTTTTAAATAAGAGGAATAAAACACTTAAGGGACCTGCTGCTTTAGGAAACTAATCAACATCAGTGTGATGACAGTAACGCTGCTTAATCACAACGCCTTATTGCTGAATATTTTACTATAACAGCATGACATGGAGAGTTTTATTACTAACTTTATTGTATTGTTTGAACATTTTTTTAAAACATCAGCTATTCCCAAGATAGACTCCGGATCCACCGTGACCCTGATCAGGATAAAGCGCTTACTGAGGACGAATTAACGAATGTGAAGGGTGCCAATAGTTATGCATCCAGTGTTTGTTTTTTTTTTCCTCCAGTGTTTTTCTTTGCTGACAGAAAAGTTGCATTGAAACATTTTCCATTTTCGCTCTCTTTCTCCTTCTCTCTCTCTCCTTCTCTCTCTCTCTCTCTCTCTCTCTCTCTCTTGTGTCTCTGCACACATTACATTTTCCCTAGTGACTACACAAGCTTTTAAAAATGGAAGAGGAAGTGCAAGGTCAGAGAGAGAGAGAGAGAGAGAGAGAGAGAAACAGTGAGAGAGACAGCATTGTGTTTTTCCTCGTGTGTATCATGCTTTGTAGCTTCATATGAAACAACCATAGATTTCCCAGAGCTGTGTGAGTGTGTGTGTGTGTGTGTGACAGGAAGTGGAATAACAGCCGTCCGCTTTCATGGCTATTAACTTGGACACACAGGGACAGAGGGACGCGTCCTTATCGTCTCTGATGCCTTTCAGGAGAATGTAGGAATACGTGAAGTTCTCACTGTGCATAAAAAAGGAGGAGGAAGAAAAGAACACTCATTGAGGCAGACATTTCAGCTCGTACACTTTCAACTTTTGATTTAATAATGGCCTTCTGCGTCCTTCTTTATTTATTCGGACGGATGCAGAAGTGCTGACGTGTGTCACTGCACGTGCTCTTCTGAAGCCGGGTGAATTTGGGTCGCATGTTGACACATACGCAAGCACAAAGACCCGCTTTTCATGCGGTGAAAGAAAACACGTGTGGTGTTTAAGATACCGTCATCGTTGTCTCTTCAACCCCACGCCCTTCCTTCACTCGCTCGCAGCCAGCTCAGAGATTCTGTTGCTGGATTTGGTGACTTTTTGGAGCTCTTTTATTTCGAAAATGAGCTTTGTGATGAATCTAGATGATGAGATAAGAGAGCGGCTGCACTCAACTCACCATTTTTCCCAACAAAAAGGTTTCCTGTCCACGCTGTGAATGAGCTGTTACTCTAGAAACGATAGCGTAGTAGATTAGAATGAGTATATTAATATAAACCCGTCAGAGCTGCTGTTATAGCGAATTATACAACAGTTATTTCCTGTCCACTAATCTGATTGGATGAGCGGCGTTCCAGGAGTGTTTATGTTCATTATAACCCCATCGGGACGTTTGACTGTGTGTGTGTGTGTGTGTCACTCCGCTCGTCTGTGTCCGGCATGTAAAATTCCACGTCTAGGTTTACTACAGTGGAGTTAGCGACATCATCAGCGGACATCGATAAGTTTTTCACGAATATAACTTCTGATTTAAAAAACGAAAGCTCGTCAGATGAAGATGAAAAGGAAGAAGAGAAGCCAGTTTCAGCAGAAGCGCCTTTAACAGGAATGTACAAATCACTGTGAGCTAGCTAGCCAGCTATGCCTGTGATCAACTACGGCCGATATTCAGTATAACTACGCTCTTGCTCATGCAATAGTAATTAATCAACACCTTCTGACTAATCAGAATCCAGAATTCAGCAGCACTGTGGTGTAGAATCTATTATTTCCTATTCTGATAAATCTCCAAATTCTATACTGTCTTCCTTCTTCATGTAACACATTTTGATATGCAAATGATCACACCGACTCAATGAATATGCAAATTCATATCCTATGACATCATCCAGTGAAATTTAGAGACTTTTTGAGCGCGTATTAGCCGCTTTCCCTTGAAAAGAGTTGCTAACGGTGCCAGAAGCAAAATTTGGTTTTCAGCATCGTCATTTTGACCTTCTGTAATCCTTGTCCTTCCTCCGTCTCCTTTTCATCCGTCGCCATCGCCGCTTGTTGATCCGTGGGCGTTAATGTGAAGGGAAATCGCTTGGTCATGGTTGAGCTGCTGTCTCCCCGTCCACATTGTGTCAGAAGCCACGGCGGCGGCTCATTTCGCTATTAATCTTTCATTAATGCCTTCACTTCATTAATTCATAATCATTTGCACAGCCTGATCTTAATTGCCCGCCATTTTGATTTGGATCGCAGCCAGGCATCAATTAATCCCGTTTTGGCGGCGTGATCAACGCGGCGTAAACAGTTAGCTTCCGAACAAAGAGCGCTGTTGCAACGGATTGATTTATCTTATTGATTTTTGTGCTGTTTTTATTGTGAAGGTTTTGGTTGATTGCTCTCGCTGTCAGAAGGGGAAAAGTTTACAGTCTAACGAACGACGTCAGTTTCACACAGGCCGTGTTTTCCATCACTTCGTGGACATGACATGTCCCCAGAATGATAGCAATACATGACACCTTAACTTCAGCATTATTTGGTGTGCAGACTTGATGTAAATTGTTGTTTCACATCATAAATCTGTGTTAGGATTTTAAGGAAAGTGACTCGTATACAATTTCCACTCATATGCTTCTGAATTACAGTAAAATCTAACATTTAAACATCTGAACTTTTACAATAATTTATTCAAAATTCAACTCAAAAACAAGGGGAATATTTTTTCTGGGAATAAAGCAGACCTACATCTACAAACTGAGACCCAGAGACCAATCAGATGTCTCTTTATTCAACAGCAGAATGCGACGTTGACAAATCTCAACAATCTCAACAAAAGTGACTAATTAATGATTAACTATTAATTAATAATCAATTAATAAATAGTTACTGTATAACATTCAAATCATATTTCACATTCTGGAATTAAAATCCTCCCTGCTGTGATTTTACAGTAAAATACTGAGTGACGGGATGGAGTGATGAAGTTGATTGTTTTCCTACAACAGCTCGTCCCTGAGTGTTTTATTCCTCTTACACCACAGCAATGTGCAGATTTGCAATTTGATTTTTAATTTATAAGAGAGAGACATGTCGTTTTATCCGTTTATAGCTACATTTAATATTGTAGAACAGCCATAAAACAAGTTCCTGTTCTGACAAAAGGAAAAAGAAAGGCATTAGAAAAAGCTCTTAATCTTTTTAATACTTCAGTATTAATTGAAAATATATTTAATATAGACAAAAGTATTATTATTATTATTATTATTATTATTATTATTATTATTATTATAAGATTACAATAAAACAAATGTAATATTGTTAAAGCTAAAGACCTTTTTACTCATTTCAAGCTTGAAGTAGTCTTGTTCTATTGTTATGTTTTTGTTCATTTTAAGGACTTATTTCTAGAAAGATGCAAAAATGACTTGCTGATAGAAAAAGAAAATGTAAAGCTTGAAATTAGAATAAAATTTTAAAAATGTCTAGAAATAGGTAGATAAATACTAGAATATTGGCAAGATATTTCCACTTGCTAAGATGCGATTGTTTTACAGTTTGTGAGATCATGTATGATTTTTTTTTCCCAGCAGTGACACAGTGATCATTTCTAAACATTACGTTCATGTAAAATAACGTTTTCTAAATCGAGTCTTTGTGAAACGTGAGAAAACTGACGGACGTTTTTCACTCAATCCTCCAAACTGAAATTTCCCGCGCAGTGGCTTGGGACACACGGCTCCACCCGCAGCGACTCGAAGGATCGCTACTCCGTGTGCTTTATTCACCTTGAAGCTAAAGCATCACTTGATATGATTTATTCAGGAGAGCCTTAACAATAACAGGAGAGACAATGCAGCAGATAAAAGAGAGATGAATAAAGCATGAGAGAAGCGGTGAAACATTTATAATGCTGTAAGGCATGTGCGTTTAGCTCGGCTCTGATTCGAGAGAACAGGTGTTCGGGGGTGACGAACGTTTAACAGGTGAGCTGTGGACTGCAAACAACGACGCTGTTAGCTTACTGAACCTGATTCTCACCTGTCTCTCACACACACACACACGCACACACACACACACGCACACACACACACAAACAATCCTCATGGAAGTGCAGCTCTACAAAAAAAAAACGTGTGTAATCGTTGTTCTCTAAAGAGATGTTTATGTAACATTTATGGAAGGAGTCTCCAGTGTCAGTGCTTCGTAACAGTCAGAGTTAAAGCGTACACACACTCACACACACACACACACACTCACATACACATACACTGTTTTATTCTGAAATTTTGCTACTTTTGGTGAAAAAGGCACTAATGTAACTAAAATCAGTTTGATCTGAATGTAACAAACAAACTATAAAAGTAAATAAAAAATAATAAATTAAGAAATTAAAAATATAAATAAAACATAACATTTAATAATTTATTCACTCAAGTAGAAAAGTATAAATTATTAAATGTTATGCTTTATTTATATTTTTAATTTATTATTATTATTATTGTAATTAAAATATAAGAAACAAAAATAAATAAAATATAAAATTAATACTTTGATCGAACTTGAGGGCAGAATTTGATGCTGTACTTGCATATTTTTTAATTTAATTTTTTTTTTTTTTTTGTAATTTTTTACCACCTCTGGTGGATTTCGAACTTGTAACAGAAGTGTATGTTTTCAGTCCGTATGTTTAATTACAGAGTCGAGTAAAAACGCTTCAGAAATGTTCTTCGTGTGCATTGGTCTGGTTTCTTGTTCATCACCGTTCAGTTATTAGAATAATATACATTTCATTACAGTATATTCCTGCATTTATTCAGATGAAGACGAGGATCAAAAACACGACACGTTTGTCACAACACACGATCCGTTTCTCCGGGGTCAAGTCTTCCTGCTGCTCCTCAGAACACACTTATGTTTAATTAAAAAGCGGATAGACGTCGACGTCTGTCACAAGTCTTTGAGTTTCCTCTCGCCTGCTTGAAGACGCGTGTTCATTACCCGACCATGCTCACTTCTGTTCCATTAAACAATTTTAATTGTTGCCTCTTATTGCGTCTGAGCTGCGTGCTTATCTCTCCAGACCCTGAAGGCATCATGTTGCTGTCACAGTCGTTACTTAAGTGATGAAAGCCTTCCGAATTCTCCCCTCGATTCTTTCACAGAACCGTGTATTAGGATGCATACGCCGCTAATTACTGATTAGCATCATGGCATAAAACATCCCGTCCTTTCAATCAGCCCCTGTAATTTCTCCTGCGTTTAATAAGCGGCGCCGACTGCACGCCATCTATACAAATAGTTCGAGAAGAATCCCGAGACGGATCGGGCTCGTCTCGGAGATCAGAAAGAGCAGCGCTGCTTTGAACTGCTTTACTTAAATGCAATTTCTGTGGAATTTATTCAGCATTAAACCTAATAAACAAAGCATGTGTGTGTGTGTGTGTGTGTGTTCGTGTGTGTGTGTGTGTGTGTGCTCCTGTAAGCGCATGACACGTTGCCACTTTGACAGATCTGACATCAAACGCTCGGGAATAATGAAATAAGTGAGTAAGGAGCGTGATTACCAAGGGCCCTCGGTTTGTCTCTTTTGGAGTGCACCCATCCGATCGGCTAATTAACTCCTCTACTCGCGCAACAAAGTGCCGTCTCTTTTCCAAAGCTGTTCTGGCACATTGCGCCGACTCGAATGTGTTATGAGCATTTCTAATGTAAATTGAATTTGAAGGTGTGATGCATTTTGTTAATAGCTCTGTGTTCAGAGAGAGAGAGAGAGAGAGAGAGAGAGAGAGAGAGGGTATTTTACCTTTTAATATGGAAATAAAGAGATAATTGTACGTGTTGGGGAGAAGATGGCCTATTAACATGCATAATTTTGCATGTTGTGCGTCACTAAAAAGAGCGCGCCGGCTCACGGAGGAGAACTGGAGGAAAATTGAAGGCACTTTGGATCGTTTTCACTGCATCAGATGTTATAAAATAAAAATACATTTAAAAAGAAAGTAGAAAATAAGTTTGATACGCTCTGCGAGAAAGACTCCGCATCTTCGAAGTGAAACGCAACGACGCTATCAGTATCTACATTCAGATTTAAACCTGAAATGGGCGTGGCTTAAACTGGAAGAGGTTTTTTTTTTTTTTCCTAAGAAATACTGGGGAAAACTCCAGATGTAAACCCATCAGCAGTGTCAGCGTGGTGTGTGAATTCTGGCTCTGACAGTTCCTCTACCTCAGCTACATCACTCCATTCACAACTCGAGATGTGTGCGGGATTGCGTTTTTAATCTCGCTCACACATTTTGTTCGTACCTGCACACGATGTTTTCTAATGGATTTATTCGTTTCTGTTTCCCAAAATATAAACAAACTGTTAGCCTGATGTAAAGCAGCGTGACTCTGAGCAGGCAGGGACTAAGGATGAAGGAATGAACGCTGTAAATGTAGCACACAGCACTACAACCTCATGTTCACATTCTCAGGTTAATATTCATGTTAACACTTATGTTCTCACGTTAACGTTCGTGGTCGCGTTCCTGTTCATGTTAACGCTTAAAGTTTGATGAACATGGCATTTGTTTGTCCTGTAAGCTTCGTTTCTGACAGCTCTCTCATGCTTGATAAAAGTAAACACCTCTCACTCACTCACTCAAGCGTCCCATGAGATCGCAGTCCTGATACACACCTCTAGCCACAAACGCACACCCTGTGGACCTTTTAAAAACACAGTAGTGCTCCTCCTACTCATGTCTGTACCTGTCACACAAACACACTATCTGTTTATTCTGAATAACGTATTCATATTCAGTAATACCCCTAACACACGCTGACTACTCCTACGTGTATCGCAACATAGTACCATGACTAATAAAAAGTGACACACACACACACACACAGAGAGAGAGAGAGAGAGAGAGAGAGAGAGAGAGAGAGAGAGGCACGTGCAGGTACGAGAGGTTTAATTCTGTCTTCAGGCTCGGCTCCGCTCTCGGCTCGCAGCAGGTACGCCGTCTGTAAATTATAGCCCGAGGGCAGACGCTTTTAACCCGGTGTTCAATGCTGTTTGAAGCTGCCCCTTCTGCCAAAATCATCAATGTTGGATTTGTTTTGGCCGTTAATCCGCTCGTACGCTCCGGATTTCAATGCCATTTACATGAAACCTTGATTCCACCTGACATCCAGCGTCCGTTCGATCCAAGCGACAGACAAGAAAGCGTACACTTGTCACAGTTCTACACTTTAATTCCTCCGCACTGCTGTAGAATCCTGCAATCTGATTGGTCAGAAGGTGTTGATTCATTTACTGTAACAGCAGCCCTGACAGTAGTGCAGCTGCAGCTCACAGGTTTATTTCTAATTAATGCGCTCGTTCTATCTAATACGTTAGCGTTTCTATAGCAACAGCTCATTCACTGGGACGTGTACAGCGAACGCTCCACTGATAATAAACACCAAGATGTTTATTCGACGTTTATGGAAGGAGTCTCCAGTGTCAGCGCTTTGTGACAGTCAGAGGTGAAGCTGTAACTTTAAGCTTCCTGTCATGTTCTTCAGGACAGAGGAGTTTACGCTTTTTTTTTGCGGTTTCTCAGTAGCATGCATAACAAGCTGTGTTTTTTTTTTTTATCTTATTAATTGAAGAGAGAGAAAAAAGAGAGGATGGGGAGAGAACGAGTGTCTATAGCTGCTATAACGTAAGTGATCATTTGTTTCTTGGATATTCCACAACAGTAAACATAATTATAAACAGATACAAATGATGATGTCTTTCTTAACTAAATAAAAATTGTAATTGTTGGTGAACTGCTGTGGTGTGAGAGAAATAAAACACTTCAGGACACGCTGCTACTGGAAAATAATCAACTCGGCTTCATCACATCATCATCAACAAAACCTAGCAAGCAATATATTCGACCTAAACATTTAAATTAGTTCACTTTAGCAGCTTCAAATATACAATAAAGCCATTCTTCTAGATTTATTAATAATAATTATATATTTATATACAATTCATATATAAAATTACAATTATTTAAAATGTTTAAGATTGTTAACAGTGCATACATTTTTTTAAAAAAATGTGTTTAAAATATTGTTAATAATGCTTTAATTTAATGTCTTCAAAATGAAACAAAATCAATTATTTTAATAAATTATTTTATTTAATTAAATGTAATATTATAAACTATGCTTATATTCATTTTACATAATTGTTAATAAATGATTTTGTAGATTATTTTAGCAAGTTGTTAGAAATTGCTCTAAAATGACAGCAATTGTTTACAGTGATTTAAATATCTTTTTAGACTGATACAGTATTTCCTTGCTGATGATGATGATGATGAAGATGAAGATGAGGATGATGATGATGAAGATGAGGATGATGATGAGGTTTGTGTGGTTCACGTGAAGACGCTAAGTGATCTTGTCATGTTTGTGTTTTCGGTTGTTCACACGACTCGCTGCAGCCTTTTAAATCTGCATTTCCAGCTCAGATACTAAATCAGATTTATAATTCATTATATATCTGCCCTAGTTTTCTCTTTTTCCTGAATCCTTTGACAGTTGATGACTGGATGACGCTCCGACGCTCCGACGCTCCGACGCTCTGACGCTCCGACGCTCCGACGCTCCGACGCTCCGACGCTCCTCAGAAGTGTGTTTGTCCAGATTTTCCAAATCATAGCAGTTTGGGGTTTGGTGTTGCCCCCTTGTTTGTTTGTTTGTTTGTTGATCATGTTTTGGTGTTTTATAGAGCAGAAGCACCACAATAGTTGTAAATGTGTATACAATTAGTTAGTGTATCAGTATGCGTTAGTGTGTATGCGTGTGTGTTGCTGTGTATTAGTGTGTGTTGATATGTATTGGTGTGTATTAGTGTATAGTTGTGTATAATAGTGTGTATTAGTGTGTATGTGTTTATTACTGTGTATTGGTGTGTATTAATGTGTTTTGGTGTGTATTAGTGTGTGTTGGTGTGTTTTGGTGTGTATTGTTGTGTATTAGTGTGTATCGGTGTGTGTATAGGTGTGTATTAATATGTATTGGTGTGTATTAGTGTGTATTGGTGTGTATTAGTGTGTTTTTTGGTGTGTATTAATGTGTACTGGTGTGTTTTGGTGTGTATTGTTGTGTATTAGTGTGTTGGTGTGTATTGGTGTGTGTTAGTGTGTTTTTTGGTGTGTATTGGTGTGTGTTAGTGTGTACTGGTGTGTGATGTGTGTTTAAGTCTCTTGTTATGCTTCTTGTTATTATTTTTGTAATAATCAAGTATAAAATAATGAAGTAGGTTAAATGGGTAAAAGGAACTCCATCATGTTTCATTGCTGCACTTTGAGCATGGGTGTGTTCATACATATTTCAGCATGCCTGTGTGTGTGTGCGTGTGTGTGTGCGTGTGTGTGTGTGTGTGTGGGTGTGTGTGCGTGTGTGCGTGTGTATGTGTGTGTGTGTGTGTGTGTATGTATGCCTATATATGTACACCTGTACAGTTTTTTCTGCTTGGATCTTGGTGCATTCCTGGATTTCCATGCCTGGGTGTGTGTGTGTGTGTGGGTGTGTGTGTGGGTGTGTGTGTGGGTGTGTGTGTGTGTGTGTGAAGTTGTTCTGCTTTCCACAAGACTTTCAGTTGATTTGACTGTGTGTGTGAGCATGTGAGCTTGTTTTTATATCTCAGTGAGGACCAGATGTCCCCACAAGGATAGGAAGATCTGACCGTTTTGACCTTGTGACTCTATTTTGCAAAAACTGCAGCTTTTATTTGAAAAAAAAAAAAAGTAAACTAAAAGAGCTGAAAGGTTTGATTTTAGTTTCTGAGACGATGTCAATGGAAGGTCCTGATAAGGATAGTAAGAGTGTGTGTGTGTGTGTGTGTGTGTATGCCTATATATGTACACCTGTACAGTTTTTTCTGCTTGGATCTTGGTGCATTCCTGGATTTCCATGCCTGTGTGTGTGTGTGTGTGTGTGTGTGTGTGTGTGAGGTCATGTGTCCTTGCAGAAGAATTTCAGCTGATTTGACAGTGTGTATTAATGTGTGTTTGTGTGTGTGAGTCTTGACCTTGTGGGGACGTTTGGCTCTTATTTTTTTTAAAAAATTAAACAAAAAGAGCTGAAATGTTTGCTGGTTTAGGGTGAGATTTAGGAGCAGCGTAGAGTTAATTAGCTGCATCATATCAGCGGACAGAAGGCCCTCACAAGGATAGTAAGAGAAACGTGTGTGTGTGTGTGTGTGTGTGTGTGTGTGTGTGTGTGATCTGTTTGACATTCCCTGTACCTCTCGTCTCTGTGCTATAGGCTCGTCTCGGCTCGGCTGTAGCTCGTGGCGTTCCCAGCGGACCGAGCGCTTTCCACTAACAAAATGCAAAATACAAAATTAATAAAAACACCCTTTGAAACTGACAAATACGCCTCGGGCAAACTATCGGCCCGCCGGCTGCTTAAAATTTAATCAGTATTTCTTATTTATTTATTTATTTTCTCTCGGCCACGCTCATCTTTTTAATAACACGTTACTCTGGACTGTGTGTGTGTGCGCGTGCTGGTGTGTGTGTGTGTGTGTGTGTGTGTGTGTGTGTGTGTGTGTGTGGAAAGTTTGGCTCCATCAAGAATTACATGTTTAATAGATCCTGACAGTTCACGGACTCCGGCGTTCCCTCGAGGCGTCTGAGCTAATAAAATAAACACACGGGTTTTATCTCTTAACTCCTCACTCCTTCTTTTCTCTCCCGTGTTTGTTTGTTTGTTTGTTTGTTTGTTTCTCTAACTTTCAGAAAGATTCTGTAGTTTAAGAAAAAGTCTAAACCTTCTATATAAGGGGGAAAAATCACAATATATAAGTTAGCTTAAAAAATGATGTCAGGGAAACTTTTTGATTAAATAAATGATTTTATTTAGTCGTTTTCTGTTTGTCTTAAATGGTTAAATAAATTCATTTTAACATCATTAACTTTTTTGTAGTTGAACTTTTCTTCAGTTGTATTTAAATGTAATATCATTAGTGATGCTTTTATTTTAGTGCCTACAAAATTAACCTCCATTTTGATTTAGAAATGATCACTCCTATAATTTATTCCTGTAAAATCACAAAAATGTAATATAATGATGCCTTTGTTTGTTGTTTACAAAAACAAATCATACAAAAAATGCAAAAATTAATACTACAATTACAAACATTATATTTAATATCATTAACACTTTTGTAAAATTTAGTTTTAGGTTTTTTTTTTCATTTGAAATTACAAAATTTAACATCCATATTTGGGTCGGCTTAAAGAAAATAATGGCAATGATGCTTTTATTTAGTTTAAATAACTATTTATCTTTTTTTTTAATGTAAATAAATAAATTTTAATATTCATAAACAATTTGCTTGCTTTTATTTAATGTCTATAAAATAAATGATAATATAACAAGAAGAAACAAAAATAACAAATATTAATTTTAATAGTCTTTAGTATTTGTAACATTTTTGTAATTTAAAATCCTTGAATTTTTAAAAAAAAAAATTATTTTAAAATTAGAAAATTTTAATTTATTATTATAAACACCAAAAAATGATTTTATTTACTGTAAATACATTATTTAAACTATTTATCTTTAAAAATGCAAATAAATTAACTTTAATATTTATTAACATTTTTGTAATTTTTAATTTTATTTTATTTACAGCTACAAAAATGAAATCACATCCAGCGACATATAAATCACAAAGTTTAGATTATATTAAAAAAAAATAATGTTAATGATGCTTTTATTTGATGTTTATAAAAATAAATTATTTAACAGAGAAGATGAGGAAACAATTTAATATAAAAAATGCATTTTATTAATATTTTTGTAAATTAACATATTTGGTTTTTTAAAAATAAAATTACAGAAATTAAATGTAACTCTCAGATCTTATTATATTTATTATTATAATATTATAATAATTTTCTTATTATAATTGAACTGAAATTAAAAAAAATTGTCTTTTTAAAAAAAGTTTTTTTATAGATTTAATTAATATAATTAGGGCATCATAATTTTAATAAATTATTTTTCTTTCTATAAATTCAATTTCAATCTAAAAATGATTTCTGTTTATTTCATCATGAATTAAAAATCATCAGACATTTTAGTACATTAATGTACAATACATCTGTCTGTAATTAATGACCACACACACACACACACACACACACACACACACACACACGTTTTCGTCTCTCTCTCTTCCTAACCCCGCTTTCTTACTTCCTCAGTTATTAATTAAGACCATGAGGCAAAGCTTTCAGCACAAGAGTAGTCTCAGAGACGAAATATTTAAAAAGTTCCTCCTCATTAATATTAATAATCAATATATTATGCATATTATTCTTTAAATATCTCATAAAATGTGTTTTTGTGTGTGACTCGCTCTTAATGTTGCATATGCTTTTATGTAAGATGCATTAAATAGTCATTTTTTAAGAACGCTGATGTCAGAGGAAGCTCAACGTTCCTGACAAATCACTTGTGACGTCGAACCCTGAGCTTCACCTCACCTTCATTAGCAACGAAGCAGCAGTACAGTTAAATTTCATCTTTATTTGAATATTTTTTGCTCCATCTTAATTATTGGCAATAAAAGCAATATTTACGGTAATAAATAAATACCTAAAACACTCCGAGATCCTGATCGGAGCAAGCAGGACTGCAAAAAGATGAGAGGAACATGACAAGAACATCGTTTCTCCACAATACTGATGGGTAAAATTCAAATATTAACATCAACTGAAATGAATAAAATAAAGTAAAAATGAAAAACAATGAAATAAAAGTGAAATCAAACTATAAATACCAAAAGAGAAGAAGTAACACTTCAATGCCACATAAAAGCCACATTAAAAATGATTTAAAAAGAAAAAAGTTTTAAAGCAAGTCATTTAAAGCCCCAGTCACTAAACCCTAAACACCTCCAAGTGCATTATGGGTATTTTCCACCTGCTAGTGTGCACCAGTTGGACACCAGATTACTGCAGCGCTTCTGCTCTATAGTTTTGGACGTTAATGTAAAAACTGGTGAAACTTTTAAAATAGTTTTGGGTATTAAACTACTAAACTAGTTAAGCTATTAAACCAGGTATTAAACACGTCGTAGTGTTTCTGTTGGGTATTCGAACTTCTGTTATGAGTTTAATTTTTATTTAATTTCTATAGTGCTCTGAAATCTGAATGTATCTGGAAATCTGGATGTAATGAACAAACCGGAAGCAACAGTGACGAGGAAAAAGCCGGTTTTACACTCTGCGCTTCCAGCGAATCCATTATTATGATTATTACTTGCGTCACGCTGTACGAGACGATCTCAATAAGAATTCCGTAACAGAATAAACGAGTCAGATTAAAGGATAAAGGTAGCTAGCTACTACGTTCGGAGGTACTGAGTGCTCAGCGACGCAGAGCGGGTTTGTAGCTGGAAAGAGGTAGCAGTAAATCATTTCCATGAACAGAGCGTTTGCGTGCTAATTAGCTAGCTACGCACCTGGACGCTGTAATCATAATCCTGTCTTCCTTTCCGCTGTCACGTCCCTTTTTGTCCTGTCATAATACAAGCGTGATGAGACGTTCTGTCTGCTGCTGCAATTCAACACAACGTACTGCGCTTCTTTTAAATCCAGCGCTTCGTGTACGTTTCGCCATCGCCGCTACCGTGTCTGTAGCTGTCCTGAGAGGTTTCCCGTCTTCCTATTGGTGGATTTTAGACGAGCGTCGTAGCAACACTCACACTCTGGGATTTTAAGCTACGTTTTCAGACACTGCCAGAACGTTGTCTTTGGTCGCAGCAGCACTAAATCATCAGCTGGTGAGAGAAACGTTATACGCTCTAAGACCACCGATCTCAACTCACAACCAACGATTATCCTTTACGATGTGAGCAAAATATCGTACAGCGTAAAACCCAGCTTAAGATGCCATGAAGAACCCGTTACAGGAGTCAAAAGATAACCCAGAACTCAGGAACACTTCCTGTGTGTGCTGTATGCATATATAAGCTACATGTAAAATGACTTATGAATACATGTTAATGTTATAGTGCATTCATAACGCATTATACACATCATTTTAATTATTTATTAATTGTAAAAGCATTACAGTTTGTAGCATTGCGTGTAATGCAGTTATATAATGTTAAAAGAATGTATTATAAGTAGTGCTTCTAAGCAAGGTGAGGCATGGTGATATAGCGTGGTATGAACATTGCTTATAACGCATCATGTTAATAATTCATAATAAAGATCACTAAACAGCATTTTTATAAATAACATGATATGACATGATACGAACATTTATTACAGTTCTGATAGCGACACTGGATAGTGTGGTTATAAATCAGTGCACTTTTTTTTTTGTAAATGAAATGCAAAAGTGATTTGTAAACTCTCACACGAGTATGCGAGCCAGTTAGACGGAGATTGTGCGTCATAAACTGTTACGTAAAATGCCTCAAGAATGACGTTAAGAACTGTGTATTGAGGAGCAAAGAAGGAGAACTGCAGAAGAACACCAGCATGGCTGAGAGCTCACGCCTGTATCTTCAGGAACGGCTTTATCCTGGTCAGGGTTGTGAAAGGAAAAAGTGTGCAGACTGACGATGAGGTGGAGCTTCTGCTTACGTTTCCACTCGAATCCAAAACGTTGTCTGCGTTCTCAGTGCTGTGTGTAACGCTGGAGCCTTACACACGGGTGCAAAACAATACAACAAAGTGAAATTAAACCGCAAACACATTCTCACGTTCTCAAATGAGAGATTACGGAGCTGCCGTGAGTCCTAGCACATCCATAACACACCCACTAGCTTCATATCCTCATTTATTACCTCCATATACCTCCTCTTTGGCTTCCTCTTCGCCTCCTGCCTGGC
>CM075013.1:1037967-1061359 GCA_037576675.1 Pangasius sanitwongsei | reverse complement strand
ACTCCCAAAGAGAACCTCAACATCTTCAGCTCTGCTACCTCTAGCTCTGACTCCTGTCTCTTCCTCAGTGCCACTGTACTAGAGACACTGTGCAGGAGATTTTATATACTGGCACAGCCACTGCCATTTATTTCACTTTGTTATTTAATAGCTTTGATACAGTATAATTGTCATCGAGTGCTCCTGAGTGGCACGTTCACCCTAACGTCTGGAGAATGTGAGTTTAAACCTGAGTTCAAATTGGATTTTATTTGATAGATTCGGTTTTCTAAAATGTATCCAAAATGATAACATAAATGATTACGGCTACTTTTACTCTCTTGGACTGCTGGCTGCGAACTGAAGTTATCAAAATGGTGGAGCACTTTGCCGTTTGTTAATTATCCACCACAGCGCCCCCTAGTGGTCAAGGGCACACAGTAGCCACCGGACGTATGAATACGCACGTAACAAGCCATCTGTAGAATCGTGTTGTTTGTTCGTATGCGATAGGAAGTTGTGTTGCAGTATGAGCAGACTGTAAACAGGAGTCCTGGGACGAGCAGCAGGACCGTGTTTATGACTACAGCAGCAGCTCTACACAATCCAGGAGAGATTAAACACTGAGGCGTGTGTACCGCTGTGAAAACCATCTCTAACCAAGTCGTTAGCAGAGAACGTGATAAAACCCGGCGAGCGCTCGCCAAAACACACCCGTGACGTGTCTGTGTACATCTCAGCCTGTCAGCAGAGACAATTCAGCTAATTAGTGACACCATGCTACATGTCATGTTGGTTTTTCGAGGCTTTGAGAGAGAGAGAGAGTGAGAGAGAGAGAGAGAGAGAGAGAGGAGGTGCCATATTGGACAGCCAGTATTGATTAATGTTGTGTGTCGACGCACGCTTAATTAAGCAGCATTCTGAGAGCGCCCGAGGCCTTGTGGCTACGCAACAATGCTGAACACACAGAGGACAGAGCGCGCAAACATACACACACACACACACACACACACACACACTTATCGAATAATCAAACACAGGGAAAAAAGCAAGAAGAGTAAACATGTTCAAGTCTGGAGAGTAAACTTTATTTTTAAGAAATGTCTTAGCCAGGCTAATGTCTCGCAATACGCGTGTCTCTGAAAAGACGTTTTAAAGACAACCTGAAATCAAAATAGATTTTTTTTTACCTCCATTAATCTGCACTAATCACTGAGTAAACTTTTCCCGCCTTTAAACAGATATTATTTTTCCCTAAAATGAGAACTACATGATTTCCTGAACTGAACTCTGCTTCTCTTTTCTGAACCAGAAGTAAATTTAGTAACACTTTCTACGAAGGCCATATAATATATATATATATATATATAATGACTTATAAAATATTCATAACAGGATAAATTATTATACTGTAAGTAGTGCTTATAACACATTATATCACCATTATATCTTCTTACAATGCAAAGTGTGGCCTGGTGATATAAACAGTGTTCATAACGTTATATTATAATGCTTCACGTTAGCGATTCATAATGCAGAATAAATATAGCTGTAGAGTGTCATGCATTTTCATAAATCATTCTAACAATGTGCATCATGTCTTATAAATGCATTATAACGTGATTATGACCGTGTTCATAGTTTATTCCAGAGTCATAGAACATGCTACCGTAAATTTCTAGTAAGTGAAAAGGTGGAAAATTGCATTCGAGGATTTTCAATGAACTACAAACTCATTCATATCGGGTTACAATGCATTCATAAGGCATCATACACATTGAAATCATTGTTTATCAAATTGCAGAATAAACAGCTTCTGTTTTTGTTTGTTTTTTTTTTCATTTCATGTCAAGTTTCAGCTCCCTGTCCTGCACATCCAGTCTCATTAAAAACGGTTTTCAGGAGTCTAAATAAATCATTTTTATTTACAGTATGAGAAAACAAGAACTGATCTATACCAAACTATGCCAGACGTCCAGACATCCAGGCACACCAAGTGTTTTTTAGTATAAATTTGCATGATTACATGACGAGGTGATGTGCAGAAAGAGGCTCGACCTGTCTCCATGTTTGTTGTAGAACACATACTTTTTTTACAATCCAGTCAAAGTCTGACGGAGAAAACCGAAATCTCATTCGTCCCAAATACGCAGCGTTCGAAGTTCCGTTTCAAGCTGTGTAGCGGGGCTTTGATGTGAGCTTGCTAATTATACAAATAAAGTAATAACAATGGAGTGTGTGTGTGTGTGTGGGTGTGTGTGTGTTTACTGTTTACTCCACACTCAAAGCCTTAAGCCATACACACTTCCAGGACGTGCACCATGCTCCGATGGATCGTGGAGGGATTTCCGGCTGAACATCATGAACGACAAATAAACGAACACCAATAAAAAAAAACAACAACAAAAGATATTCTCAAAGTATGGTGATTAACAAACGCCTGGAAGTTTTGTCAGGAAAGAAAGTAAGAAAAAAGAAAGAAAGAAAGAAAGAAAGAAAGTGCGACTTTTCCTCTTTGATCTGGCTGGTTACGCTTTGCGCCAGAATCTCGGTCGCTTCAGGACAACATCCTCTTCACAATAATTCTCGATGACAATCTGAACTAATTCCTCTCATCATTAGATTTCAGCTCTCAAAGGATTCGTTTCTTCTTTAGGAACCACTTTTTTCATGCTGCTCTCGTTTAAAGGTTCTCCTTTAAGAGCTCGGAGATAACAAGCTCCGTTTTCTTCATGTAGCTGTAAAAAAGAACATCTTTACAAAATACAAAAAGACAACGGCTGTGAATTTTTTGATGTTATATAAAGCTCTCTGTTCTTTGGGGAAGAAAAAGAAGAAAAAGGTTTTTTTTTTTCTTTCAGAGAGTCCCGAGCTTCGTCAGGTGCATTAGCACTACATTCATTTTGGAATCAGAGTGCAAATAATGAGCAGTTAATTATTGACAGGGCCGTGATGAATTTTTAACGGCGAAGCTGGGGCTTCACTTGGTTAGACGCATATGTGGAGGAGAGGATGGAGAAAGAGACTGATGGCTTCTGACCCGGAATATCTGCTCTTCTTCCCGGCTCGTTCAGTTCAGCTCGGAGGTTGGGGAGTACACAGAGAACACACGTAGATGCACATGATCACATTTTAACATTCGCTACTGTAGAGAGTTTTCTCTCTTTGTTTACGTCGTGTCCGCCATTTTGTGGGTCAATCGATAGACAGAGTTTGAGTTAAAATCCTGAGTAATAGTTAACTTTTTTGTCGTTGTCTATAATTCTTCTGAGGTCTGAGTTTGGGGTAGATTGGGCAGACAGTCGATAGGTGCGCATTATAATAAACATGAATAAAGAAGCAAGCATTTCAGATATAATATACACTAAATAAAATATCAACTCTGACCTGCTTCGAAGTGATCCGAACAGCCTTTGGAATATTTTGAGGGCTCAGAATCCTAACATGTTGTTTGCCGTCATCTGTAAAGAGTGTGCAAGCGCTCTTCTCTGTTTCGATGATGAAGATGATGATGACGGTGTGACGGAGGAGAAGCATCACCGGAGAATGACTCATGAATCGTGAGAAACGCACGCCTAGCCACTGAGGTTTTAGACGTCTTTACATCTTTACGCCGAGCGTTCTTACACTGCGACTGGCTCCTTATACAAAATGATGTCCAGAAAATAGAAAATAGCCTTAATTTCACATCATTTGGTGAAATATGCAGGTATTTATGTGCTGTATATTACAGTAGAGATGTAAAGAGATGGAGATTGTTACTAATTTGTATACCTGAAATTCCCTTAAAATATCCTTAAGAAAGGAAGGAAGCTATTGAAGTAAAGCTGTTCCAGACGCTTGACCTTGCTGTGACCTTAACCGTGTTTGGATCAATTCCAAAATCGAATCAGTTCATCTGATGGGTAGAGTGATAATTCCATATAAATCCTAAAACACTTAAACACCTGCTCTTGAGATATCGCGCTAACGAGAACCTCAGACAGACAACTCGAAAACGTCTATTTTCACTCGAAACCTGATTTTTCGTCGTCAGATTTGTGGCTGTTTTCCATTATTTTTCCTGCAGATTTCTGACATTCCATGAAAATATGAAATAATCTTCACCACTCAACTCGAATCCTGCCTCAAAAGACCACGTCATGGAAAAATAAACATGCCACCACATGACACGACACGGTGTGACATCAAACACAAATTTTTGCTAAGTGTGCTCTAGTTAGCATGTTTCGTCATGGATGTTATGACACTTCATGACAACTGTTATAATGCACGACAAAATAGGTGTTATGAATCCTTATAAAAGGTAAGAATTACTATCGTGACGTGTTATTAATGGCACGTTATCGATACACTGCGGTTATACAACTGTTAAACGTCTCGCGCTGCACTACTTCATTCTTACTGTCACTTATTATTACATATTTATTTATTTATTCATTTATTTATATAATTCATTTCTTTGTAAGGTGGTAATAAGAATCATGATATTGGGATACACGATGATCATATCTGTACATGTTTCCTAGCATTTCATCCTTATTTTGGATTTAAAAAATTTAATAAAAGTTTTAATAATTTAAGGTTTGGTAATAAACTATTTATAAGCAAGTAATACATTGTTTACTACTTAAAGTTTAATTAGTAATGAATTATTAATTCATGAATAATTACTGTATGAATAATTGTATTTATTTTAGATGATGTATGAATATGTGGGTGTAATTTTTTTTTTTAATTAATTAGATTTAATCAGAAGTTTTATTAATGTTTAATTAATATATTTGCTAATATTTATGGTTAATTGATTTGCAAAAATTTCAATGCAATCTTTAATTAGTGAACTGCGTCTTTAAACAGGATGGAGAGGTGGTGTGGTTTTAGATGTTCCTAGATCAGACATGGGTTCCTGAGATCTGACAGATCAGCGCCGTCTCAAACCATCTGCCTGGACAAGTTCACTGATCTTCAGAGTCAAGGGAGATTTGGTGATTTTTCTCTCTTGTCCTCGATTATCGTGAAAAGACGTGGAATCGTGATCTTCCCTGAAGCCTCGAAACCTCGAGCTTAAGCGCACGTCTGATCTGTCATGGAAAAAAAGAGCAAAAGGTGAGAAAAGTTTTCTGTTTTTCTCTTTTGTGGTCTGTCAGTGTCTTGTGATGTCAAGCGAGAGAATTTTAGACGAGGAATCTCAAGCTGTCGCCGTAAACATCATGAAGCGACGTAACTGGATATGAATCCGTTATTCAGAATGAACAGATAATGAGTTCTGAACAGATACTAATACAGATATGAATAGGATGATGACTACTGGTTTTTTTTTTTCTTAGAAAGATTGACAGAAAGGTTCACAGGGCGTCCAGTTGAGACTAAAGGTGTGATTCTGAACTCGGGTAAAAAAGTCATGTGAGTGGAACGTTTTAGTTTCATACAGGCGAGAGTAGATATCCGATATATATCAGATATGAAGCGCAACATATGAAGATAAACAAAGACCAGGATAAGTAACGCAAACATTAACGCAAACATTAACGTGAGAATTAACGTGAACATTAACACGACCATTAACGTGAACACTAACGTGAATATCAACACAAACATTAACGTGAACATCAATGTGAACATTAACGTGAATGTTAATGTGAATATCAACATGTGCACTAACACGACCATTAATGTGAACACTGACACGAACGTTAACGTGAAAATTAACGTGAACATTAACACGAACATTAACGTGAGCGTGCAGTGCTGTGCGCTACATTTACAACGTACATTCCTTCATCCTGGTGAAACAGGGATTGGAGAGAAGTTCCAAAAGTGTGTGCCCCCCTCAGATGATCAGATGCTTTCGACGAGTCTGCTAAACTGTTTAAAATACTTCACAGCGAGCCTCCATTTCCTCAATCATGAATTCCGCTCAGGTTAAATGCGCGCTTTGTAGCGCTCGAGTGTGTATTTTGCAGGCCTCCGATCCTGTACCGTGAGTGACCTGCTGCCATCTGATATCTTAATTAAATCCTCTGGATTCTGTTATTTATTGGGCTGGGAGAAATATGGGTTTGTACTGGAGCCAGTGAGGTCATGAGTTACCTGAAGACTCAGCGTATTGTATCCATATTTGTCAGTGTGTGTGTGTGTGTGTGTGTGTTTATGATAAACACAGTGCTCTTGCCGCCTCCCTCCCTCCTGCATGGCTGTGGATGATGGTTTATTCCCCCCTGATCCTCACAGGAGACCCCCTGTGTCGCTTCTGACAGCTGAGAAATGTCATTACAGTCCAATGATGAATAATAGAATCGACCACATCGTCACTGCGTCCCTCACCTTAAATCTAATTAACACCGCTGAAGGTCACTTAACGATCTTAATGAGATCGCGTTTAAGCTTTTCAACACGGCTATAGCCGCACCGTATCTGTGTGCAAATTAAGAATTTAAAAAAATAATCTCTCTCTTTTTTTTTTCAAAGAAACACAGAATGAAGTAGGAAATCCCTCCATTTTGGGAAAACAACCAACAAAGCGTGTGATAAGTCATTGAAATTGAAATGACGTGTGCTGAAAGGGCGTTTTGTCGCCCCGTCGTACGTTCACACAATGTAAAATTAGTGTTCATACACCACAATGCGTTTAGGAGCGACAGAATGCGAGTGTTGCTCCAATTTGCGGATCATTTTCCTCTTTTCACACCCAAACACGCATCCGTCGCGGAGAAAACAGCAGCTCGGGCGGTTTGCAGGTGGAGCCGTGCGAATCGTCGTCGCACAACCGCATTCTCCTTTTCTTCTTCTTGACTGTGATTTTATTTATATTCCGAGCGTTCCAGCTGTCAGCCCTCGTTAATGTGCATAAGAAATTGCATCAGAGTGCATAAGGCGGTGTGTGATTAATTCATACAGCGCATATAGGAGGGAGTTTCACAGGTGCGGCGTGTTTTAGGCAGAGCGCGGGGTGAAAGACGCCGAGTTAATGACTCGCGTGTATTCCTCAAGTGCATTCCTTCATCACGGTAATGCAAATCGCGAAAGATTTCCTCGTTTCGTGTCATCTCGGTAGTAAGATTCTGCGTTTAAACTTGGATTTAAATATCTTTTACAGTTCAGTACAGCAGCCTGTGTGGAATTCTGGGAAAACATTAACAAATAAAAGCTATAATCTGTTAAATCAGCTTACTACATCACTACAGCAACACTGACACGACTTTATTGTAATATTTAACACAATAAAACATACGTTATCGTTAACTTTACTGTGAAAACAGACGCTAAATCATTTACCCAAAGCAGCAAAGGAACCTTGTCTTCCTTTTTTTTTCCCCATACGTTTTTGGTTTTTAAAAAAATGTAGCTTCAGTTATTTTAGCGAAGCGGTGTAAGTGCTGCAGGTTTAAACTCGACGTAAAGCTCTGTGATGCTAAGCAATGTTAGCGTAGCTAGGTAGCTAATGTTTGCTAGGTAGCCTGATATTTTAAATATCATAAATAGCTTGCTTCCTTGTTTTATTTTCTGTCATTTTGAAATCTTGTGTTTGTTCTTATGTGAACTGATGAGATGATGCGTCTTCATCAGATTCCAGTTAGGATTTTTGACTTTATTAAAGAACCAATATAGAGACAACAACAATAACAACAACAACAATAACAACAACAATAATAACAACAACAGCAATAATAAAAGTGATAGCATTTACAATACTATAATGTTATTAATATGTCGTCCCAGTTTTGCTCTTTATTTGAAAATACAGGGTTTTTTTTTTATTTATTTAGTTGAATTAAATAAAATCAATAAGTAAATTACTGAATAATAATCATTTAATAATACTTTCATAATTGGTTAATAAGTATTGAATCGTTATTAAATAATTATTAATCAGTAATCTATAATTGTTTTCTTCCTACTCATTTTTAAAGTATTAGTTTTAAAACTGCCAGAGTTACTGTCCAAAAAAGTTCATCTTTTTATAGTCTGAGCTTAAAATTTTGCACAAAGAATGAATTTTGGAAAAAATCCTCAAATCTCTGAATGTGAACGCTGCAAGAAACGCGGCTAAAAATCAGGCCCAGGAGCAACACTACATTGTAGGACTAGAATATAATCATAAAATCTGAATATAACTGATCAGAATTTCACCAAAATTCTATCTTCATCATCTCTTACAGATCCTACAGAACGTTTCTCATCATCATGAGCTAAAGAGCGACTCCGAATATGTTTTAAAACCACAAAATGTTTGATTTCTCGAACAATCAGCCCGTGATTAACCTAAATCAACGATTCCCTCCGTTTTAACCTCATGTCAACACCAATCAGCTTCTTAAAGTGAGATAATCAGAGCTCGTGTCACGCGGATTCGGTCCTGTCCTGTGTTTATCGGAGTAGCCCGTGTGGATTTTTTTCTCCCACCTAACAGCAGCATAGGCAGGATGCCAAGGCCTAAACGGAGGGTTAATTTTCTTAATTGGCTGTGAAAACAGGTAAGGGAAGTCAGGCTTTAATTAGTCCTGCACGGCTTTAACGATGTAATTATTTAGGAGGCCGTGGCTTTGTTTGCTGCTGGCATGAGGGAGGGTCGGCGATGGATGGAGACGAACGCTAGTCGCTCTTTTTCATCTTCATTCTAATGAAGTCACGCTGGAAAAAAAAAAAAAAAAAAAGCAAACGCTGAACAAACTGAAATGATGTTAATACAAGAACGAGTCGGTTTCACAATCCTGCTGCTGCTGAATTATTCAATACAATTGTGTAAAATAATTAGAAAAATGTCTCGGGGTGCTTTTGTTTTGAGTTTTGCGAAGGTTTAAAGCAACAATTAATCTCACAGAATGAGCAGCGGTTTTCATTTCACAGGAAAAATGGTATATAATACGTATAAAAACAAAAAATTATACTAAAATACAAAAATGATGCTAAGATATTCAAACAGGCATAGTAATGCTGCATTTAAAGGTTATAGCTCGTAACCTCTGACCTCGTAATGAGATAAAAGCAAAGAAAACACCCCCTCACTCCGAGTTCAGGAAGTGATGTCAAATCAAAATGGCCGCTCTCAGCATCAGCAGTAAACACAGCAGCTCTTCTTACCTTTAAACGAGTTACACTGTATATACACGTATTAGATTTAGATCAATTAATATACAGACATGTTCACTCGTTACATCTATAACACTGACGCTACAGTTCACTGTTCTGAGGAAAATATATACGGCACTCAGCACAGTTAGCTGGCTAGCTCGTTGCTAACAAAAGACGAACACGGAGGCGTCCATGTTTTTTCTCACTTTGTAGCTCGAACGCACAGATGTCGAAAATAATGTCATTCCGAGCTCCGACTTCCTGCTTCTGAGTCAAGTGTAAATCTAAAAAGACAACAATGCAAATTAATAAATTAAATGACTGGCAAAAGCACAAAGTTAAACATTTTAAACAGAAATGTTTTCAGATTTCCCTTATAGAAATATATCTGAGGTGCTGCAGAACAGAAGGCCTGGAGGTCAAGAGGTTGTTCGGGTCTAATGATCGTCTTGCGAATTTCTTACAAATTTGTAACGAGAGATTTTGTAACAAGTAAACTTCTGACATTAGCTGTGTACATGTCAATTTTAATACACGCCTTGTGTCTGTTGCTAATTCTTTACGAATTTGCATTTAGGAGAACGGATTGCTTTCCGAATTCGGATTGGTTTAAGTTTTAAACGAAAAACAGTCATCCTCAACCAAACACCTTTACATGGTCACTTAAAGCAGACGATTTTGTACCGTTTAGAAAAGTTCTTTGTCCTGCTGTCAGTCATCTCTTTATCCTTGTTGTCAGTTGCATCACTTCCCGAGTTCGAGCTGTCAGAAAACTCCCAAAATTCCGACATCCACATCAGGATCAACTGCTGATCCATGAACTCCACGTTCCACTCCGTTCTGGACATTACAGCGATCTTTCCCACATCATCACTAAACACACGTTTCTCATTTCACTCCTTTGTGAGGTTTTGCCGTTATTCCATGCAATTCCGAGTGATTCTGGGAATAAGTGTTCTCCGCTTTACTTCCAGTTTTTAGTTTCTTTGCCCTGTGTGGTTTTTTTTTTCTTTTTTACCTGGCTGATTGACCCCAGCTTGCCTACTGATTAGAGCTGATTTGGAATCGCTAATAACAGACTTGCGATTGCGTTCAGCTGCTCCGCTTCATGACTGAAATTCCCGACGTGTTCACGTGTTTCCATCTCATCTCAGGAGGACGATAAAAATTAAAAATCCTTATTAAAATCTTATCAAATCGTCAATTATAGACTGTTTAAATGTGTAAAGATCGTCTGTATCAAACATTCTCGTTCTTTTTGTATTTCTAACTTTATAGAGCTCTGATGCAGAGTGACCAGAGAGCTTTACGAACTCAAGACTCATTTTCAGACGCAGTTCAGTGAAATAAAAGTTTTTTGTTTTTTTTGTTTGTTTTTTTTGTTTTAACAATTCCTGTGTTTGAAACATCATCTGATGAAACTCTGCATTTTTAGCCACTGATTATAATAATATTTGTGTAAAATTAATTTTAAAATAGCTAATAAATAATTTTACACTTTTACACTCATTATATGTACAGACAGCGAGGTCATGTCACAGACACTAAAATCATCATTTCATATTTTATATATGGACCAAAATGTGCAGAACCATCGTTAATGTCCGGTTCTCCAAGATGCTTAAAACTGTACGACAGAGAACCCGAGAGATCCGATGCAGCTTTAAGGACCAGAATCACAGTCAATTGATTTCATTCACTTTATTCCCGTTTACTGATCTTTACAATCCAGTTCTATACATATAGAAACTTTTTATTTTATTATTTGTGTAGGCGTGTTTGCTTTACAGAATTACTTTACATGTGCAAAGACCTTTGAGCAATAGTCTGTATATGATTTTTTTTCTTTATTCATGTAAGAAGCTGACAAGCATAATAATAATAATAATAATAATAATAATACAGTAATAATCATAATTATTATTTTCATTATTATTATTATTATTATTATTTAGTAAATCAGTAATAAATAGTAAGAATAGTAAGTAAATTAGCATCATTGCACATTTAGTATTTAGTAAATAATAATAATAATAATAATAATAATAATAATAATAATTTTGCTTATTTATTTATTTAAAGTCAAGGCCGCTTCACCAAACCCCAGACAGAGCGTAAGGGTTAACGTAGCGGCGGGACAGAGAGAAAGACGAGAGAAAGACGAGTCGGTCTGTTTGGTCTCTTTAGAAAGTGCCGTGTCCATTCTTGTGACATTAAAGACGTACCTGCAAATGTGCTTTTAAGCAGCACCGAGTGAGATGTTTTTTTTTTTTTTCTTTTTTCCTGCTGACATCAAGCTGCTAATGATTTTAATGAGAGCTCCTTCCCAAGTCATCTCTTTCTCTCTTTCTCTCTTTTTTTTCATCGAACACATCACACTAAAACAAAATCAATGCACAAGGATTAATTAGGCCCCTTTTAGACGCCTTCTGCTGTATTTTCGCCTTCTTTTCTCACCCTCGCTCCCTCCCTCCCTCTCTCTCTCTCTCTCTCAGATGAAGGGATGCTGTGTTGTATTTAAACGGTGTTATTTGACATTTAGATGCAAGAGAGGGATAAAAGCCGAGGAGAAAAACAGCAAACACGGGGACAGTTTTTGACAGTTCTTTGTCACGCCAAGGGAGAAGAAAGGGGACCGGCTGCGAGATGTGACTTTGAAGCGCCGGAAATTTGTAATGAAAAATTTAAGCTACAAGAGAGAGGGGGTGGAAAAGAAGAAGCAGAAGAAGAAGAAGAAAAAAGTAGTAGTCGAGCCATTCATTTGGCTCTGCATACATTAGCGGGACTGGTAATTCAAAGTTTTTGTGCATGTGTGTGTGTGTGTTTTTTGTAATTTTGGCTCTAATAAATATCATAGAGAATTGCTTTGATATTTTTTTTTTTGCAATATTGTCGCTGAGACTGGACCTGCGTTAACGAGAAAAGAGGAGAAAATAATCAGGAGGTGTCCTGCCTCTAATGAGAAGGTCATTGCACTCTAATTATCACAGACCGCTCTGCATCAGTCCTTCAAAGAGCACCAGGAATGTGCAGACAATGCCACACACACACACACACACACACACACACACACACACACACACCCCTGAATCTGAACCTGAACCTCAGCATACTTTCATTGCAGAGCAACATCATAAACTGCATCATGTACACTCTTAGGAAATGTTGAACTCTTAACCTAACCATTCTTCGGTTCTTTGGTCATCCATTTTAAAAATGTCCCTTAAAGGTTCTGTGTAAAGGTTCTATGTAAAGGTTCTATGTATGTCTTAAAGGTTCTGTTTCCCTATGTTTTGGAAGCTAAGAACCCTTAACTGTCAAACGAACCCTTGAGTCCATTTGTCGAGTCTGAATCAGAGTGAAATTGATTCTTTTGTTTCGTTCGCTATTTGGTTTGGTTTCATTTCACACTGGACATCATTAGACAAAACGAAAAGCAAAAAATGTTGTCTGAGGTGTGTGTGTGTGTGTGTGTGTGTGTGTGTGTAGACGTGTGTAATACAGCGATGGAAAAGAAGGTAAACTTTTATCCGTTAAGTGTGTATAGAAATCCCAACAATCACCTGCGCACGGAGAACATGGAGTTAAAAGTAAATAAGTTTAAAACTAGTTGTGTATCGTTTATTTTCTACAGAACACAGCGCTATAGAAAGCCGTGAGCTTTTTCTCAGAAAAAAAAAAAAAAAAATCTACAAAAAACACTTCAACTCAGAAGACACAGTGTTTGATTCACTTTCTGCAGTGAGTCGATTCAGAATCACTTTCTCACTACAGTTCAGTGGGAAGCAGATCCAGACCACCTCGCTCAGACGCTCTCGGGCTCGAGTGTGATCACCTGAGTGTGTTCTCACCTGCCTAAAGAGCTGCACACGGGGGAGAACACACCAAACTCACTAAACACTGTGTATATGAAAGTGTGTGTGTGTGTATGTATATTTATAGCTGCAGTACAATATCAAGGATATTATATCTACATACCAAGCTTCATATATTTACTTCCGTATATAAATAGGAAAACATTCCATAATCATTACAAAACCCATTTTTAGTCGTAACGCACCGTTATTATCAGTGTATATGCATTAGCTAATGTGCATTATGTATTTAATATATAATGTGCATTATATATTACATACAGCTGAGAAGATATCGAATATTCAGTTCCTCTAAGACTGCTGTAAATGTGTATAGATTCAACTGGAATGTTGGTGAGACTTTATTTCTGACACACTGCATAAATTCTTTATAACGCAATCATAGTGAATGTATAAAAAGCCTTATAAGGTGACACTAGGTGTTACAGGTTTCATATGAATTTGTTTTTATATAAAATGGAAAAAAGAGAAGAAATAAAAAATGAATTATTATTATTAGGGTTATGGTTCAGATCATTTTATCTTTATCTTGTAAGTATGTTTTTTCTAACACACTCATGACACTTTTTTTTTTTGAAAGTTGTAGAAGATTGATTTGACCGTCTCACGCTTGCGAAGGTCACACAAACTTTATATCTTTTTCGTATGATTTAAGTTATTAGTGGAGGAGTTGATGTTTGTAACTGAATATTTATAACAGTTTTACTTTTTTAATCTTTATTATCTCGGCTAAAGCATTTGTTCAAAGTCTCGGGTTGATTCACTGAAACACTTAGCTGGGTAACGTCCGGATTGTTGACGACCCCCCGATTTATACCTTTTAACAACATACAGCTAAAACATTTATTTATTTTTTTTATTTGCATGAGATCAGGTTGCACAAGAGCTTTTACTTTTTTATGCGCAAGGAAATTTGTGAAAATCCTGTTGTAGGCAGATTTCTCTGCATGTATTCTTATATTCGGCTATTAGTGCTTGTTATATAGAAGGGGCTGGTAATAGCAGGTCTGGTGTCATGACTGCAGAGTGTGTGTGTGTGTGTGTGTGTGAGTGTGTGTGTGTGTGAGTGTGTGTGTGAGCTCCATCTCCCAGCCTCTCTGACAGCACTGTGGTTAGATAGGTGGAGTGTTTGTATAGCAGATGTTACAGGGTTTCTGGGAAAATAAACCTCCTCTCTGCTTTCGTTCATTCATTTCACACCAAAACCCAGAGGCAGATTCTAATTACAGCCGAGGGGGCAACGGGGTGAGGGGACGAGAGGATGAGGGGGTGAGGGGACGAGAGGATGAGGGGGTGAGGGGACGAGAGGATGAGGGGGTGAGGGGACAAGAAGATGAGGATACAAGAGGATGAGAGGATGAGGAGATAAGGTATGAGGGGACAAAGAGATGAGGAGATAAGGTACAAGGGGGTTAGAGGATGATGGAGATGAGAGAATGAGGAGATAATGTATGAGGGGATGAGAGGATGAGGGGATGAGAGGATGAGGAGATAAGGTATGAGGGGATGAGAGGATGATGAGGATGAGGCGATAAGGTATGAAGGGATGAGAGGATGATGGGGATGAGAGGATGAGGAGATAAGGTATGAGGGGATGAGAGGATGAGGGGATGAGAGGATGAGGAGATAAGATATGAGGGGATGAGAGGATGATGGGGATGAGAGGATGAGGAGATAAGGTATGAGGGGATGAGAGGATGAGAGGATGAGGAGATAAGGTATGAAGGGGTGAGAGGATGAGAGGATGAGGAGATAAGGTATGAGGGGATGAGAGGATGAGGAGATAAGGTATGAAGGGGTGAGAGGATGAGAGGGTGAGGGGATGAGAGGATGAAGGGATGAGAGGATGAGGAGATAAGGTATGAGGGGATGAGAGGATGAAGGGATGAGAGGATGAAGGGATGATGGGGAGAGGAGTGCGTCCTGGGATATGGGCTGTTTACATGAAGGAAAGTGATATTGTTCTTTAGAAAAGCAGATAAAAGAAGAGCTCGGGTCTGAAACTGTAGCAGTTTATCAGCAGGGTGTAATTTCCACCATTAATCCTTTACAGGTCGCTGGTCAGATTCAGCGTTTCTGCCAGACCTAAACAAGAGACAGCTCAATCTTTCCTTCTCTCCCTCTCTCTCCCTCTCTTTCTCTCTTTCTCCCACTCTCTCGTCTCTCGTCTTTCATTCTTCCATCGGTTTTCTGACATTTATTAAGAAATAATTAAAAATGTGCGAGACGAGTCTCAGGCTTTTGTACGACGACGTTGAAAAACAAATCATTTATTTATAAGGCACAAACAGGGTTGGGGAAAATAGCACATGTATTTTATTATTCATGACATTTTTTAAAACGATTTTAATTTATACAGTCCTATGATTTTATTTTTTTTTTGTAAAGATTCATGCAAAGAACAAGAAGTGGGAATTTTGTGCTTGCAAACAACTTTAAATTGTAAAAGCTACAGAAGACAGAAACATGCGCAAGTCTTGATATAGTGAAGTTTTCTATAAGGAGACAAAAATTGTAATTGTTGGCAAATTACTGTTGTACATGATATCATGTTTATTTTTAGATTACAGTCCAGGGATCGTACGGTCCTTCCTGAGCAACGGCTGCTACAAAATGCTAAAATACCGTAGCGTCTCGTCAAATTAAGAATTTAATGCTTTAAGAACTTTAAGGTACCGTGAAAGAAAGAATTTATGTCTGGCTTCGGAAGCACAATAAAATACCGATTTATTTGGTTTATATGTTGAAAAAAAGCACCACGTGTCCTGAAAGCACGTTTTCTTCTCTTCAACCTTTATAAAAAAAAAAAAAATCAAAATTGTTCTCATGAAACATGTCGAAGGTCACATTTTCCCCCACTGTATTATTTCTTTTCAGACCACCATCGGTGCTCTATTCAGCCGTAAGTCGGTAAAAGTAACCCAGCTGATGAAAGGCTTTTTAGTGTTTTGCCTCCATTCAGCGATTTGTTCTTTACACTACCTGCATCAATAGCACAAGTTACTACGTCCAGGATGGAGAGGGAAGAATCGAGGTCATGACCATTGCTACACACACACACACACACACACACACACACGATGGGTTTTTCTGCCACTAGAGTGTGTGCAGAGTGTGTCGCTCGGCCCCGCTCTCCCCTGGGCGTCGCTGTAAATGTATTCACTCCGACATCTAACCTCTCCTCCAGCGTTTCCCCAACCGCTCTATTATCATGACGTTCTGTGAATATAGTGCTCTCCGAGCGAGAGGTTCCCATAAAAGAATGATCAGGAGAAGCTTTCAGATGCGAGTCGGCGCTAAAGACGGGCCTCTTTGTCGAACAAAGTGGAAATGTGCACCTGTTGAAAGCCCCGGTGGGCCGCGCCGACGTCCGCGTGCTGCATTATGTGCCGTATTATTTATACACCGCTGTCAGACTCTAATACTGCATGAGCGTCTCGGCGGAGCACTTCCTGTCATCTTCTGATCACTGGTGGCCCAGAGTTACTCCTAAAGACCGCTGGAGCTCACGGGGGAGACGCCGAGACGAGAAGAGACGACCATGGAGGTGTTGACATAATGCATCTGTGTGATAAGCTTTCTTTTTCATCTCGTGTTCCACACGGTGCTCCGAAATCCCTGAATTTTTTACGACTGCATTACAGTTAAAACAGCAGTTTCTGTGCCTGCATGTGAAAATGGTCTGCCATCTTTCTGCCTTTTATTTCTTTTTCCTTTCTTTCTTTCTCCCCCCTCAAACTCCTACCTGGTAAAGTAACGATGCTTCAGGATGGCCTGAGAAAATAAAAGGTTTGGGTTTAGCTAGAGGCATGCTGGTGTTATTAACACTCTACATAATACACACATTATTTTCTTCTTCATATCTGGATCCTGTGAGGAGTTTAACATTTAGCTCTTTGTATTTTGGTACACGCTTAACACGAAAACCAAGGTTCTTCAAGGGTTCTTTAAGGTTTCTTAGCCTCTCTGATGGGGAAACCCTGTTACAGGGATCTACAGGACGACCAAAGAACCATTAACTGCTCTATATTTCCTCACACATATAAAACAGTCTCTCAAAAGAAAGTTCTCGCATTTTACTGTCAAATGAAATGCTCTTACATTTAAATACAGAAGGGGTAAGGGTTCTTTGCTTGTCTCTCTGGGGAACTCTTGAAGGTTCTAGGCTTCCAAATAGAACCTATTTATAAGGCTAAAAACCTCATTATTGAATAAACCCTTAAAGAACCCTTGAAGGTCAAGTGGTTAAACTCCTGACAGGTTCTAGATATTAAGAAGAAATTAACAAGCAATAACTTGGAGTTTGTACCACACACGTACCCATTCTTCAGGGTTCTTCAAGGGTTCTTTAATGGTTCACTGGATAATTTCCAAAAAAATGGTTCTTCTTGGACCTTCTTGAACTTACTACTTACACCCTTACAGGTTCGATGTAGAATCCTAGAATGAAGATAAGAACCCTTAATTATCCAATGAACCCTTACAGAACCCTAAGGACCCTTTTTTCAAAGAGTGTAACAAGTACCAAGAAGCTAAATATTAAACTCCTGACAGGTTCTAGATATTAAGAAGAAAATAACAAGGAATAATTTGGAGTTTGTACACACACACAGACACACACACACACACACACACACACACACACACACACACACACACAAACACACACAGACACACACACACACACAAACACACACACACACGGAACAAAGTGTTCTTAGCTTCCAAAAAGGGATCCTTTCTGATAGGAAAACACTTTGTTGCAGGGTTCTACATAAAACCTTTAAGGATTTCCTCAGAGGGAAATATAGTTCACAGTTTATAGTTTTATTTATACAGATTTATTTAATACATTCTTAGAAAAGTGTTCTTTGGATAATTAATAGTTGTTAGTTTGTTTGTTTTTTTAAAAAAAAAAGGAAACCAATAATAATAATAATAATAATAATAATAATAATAATAATAATAAAAACAATTTAAAAAAACAAATGTAAAAAATCATACTTGTGAAACTTTTAAATTTACACACGTGCTTTTTGGATGTCACATTATATTTCACACATTTTTTACGTGTACTTCATGTGTTTTTATTTTTCACGTGATTTTTTCCAAGGATTTATTTCCACATGAGATTTTTACACATAATAAATTTATTTTCACATAATAATGTTTCACATGTGAAATGTGTGGTTTTTATGGTCAGGGTTTTGATGAAACAGAAGCCAGTTTTTTAACAGAAACACTCGGACGTGACTTGACGTGACTTGGCGTGACTTGGCGTGACGTGATGTGACGTGATGTGAGGAGTAGAACAGAGGAGATGAAACAGAGACGTCTCATATTTAACCCTTTCACCCTGTGCATTTCTGCAAGCTCTTTAGATAAAGAGTTAATCGCTGTATCAGGTATCACACAGTGCAGCACGCCACCCCGGTCTCCCCCTCCGCCTCCCAACCACACACACACACACACACACACACACACAACTGCCATCTTCACACAGGAAAGGGTTAACAGCATTGTTCACTCGTCTGATGTGTTTTCAGTGACCTCAGACTACAGGGCTGAACTCTACTAGCGACTAATTATCTCACCTTCAATTCCATCATAACGATCAAACGAACCGTCACCGTGTCCCTGAGACGCCGATCCCGTCTCCTCCTCACCCCCGAGATGAAACTTTATTCACCTGCGATTACGATTTTCTCCCCGTCGCCCCACGTGTGTTTATTGCCTGAAGCATATGTGTCAAATTAAAGAGCAGCTCATGCACCTGATATTTAATGATTCCCTCCTGCACACACACACACACACACACACACCCTTAGAAGAAGTCATAGCCTGTGATCTACTTCGCATTCTGATGTTAGATATTTATCTGAACATTTTTATTAAAACACTTTGAACAACGATTATGGCACGTTTTTGCCTCCTTTTCCTGCTTCAGTGATCAGAAAATATTCTCCAGAACTTTCCCAGTGATCACTCATCACATCTTTCTTAATTTCTTTAATTTATAAATACATTTACTTTATATTTAATACCGTATTAACAGGATGTACTGCACTCTTGTGTATATGTATAAAACATGTAGCATCATACTTCATATTTAATTCATGCAAACATGACAAATATTTTATTTCTTTTTTTCTTTTACATTGATTTACTCATTTATTTTTCATTTTAATTGTATTTTTTGCACTAGAAGAATTAGGAAATAAACTTAGGGTTACAAAACTTTCATGTATTTTGGACTGGACTCAAAAGATGATCCTTTTATTGTCGACACTACGAACATTTTAAACTCTGCTCATTTCTATGTTCTTCTTTAAATGTATAACTTTTTTTTTTTTTGTAATTGAATTATCTGCTTTGATTTCTGACTTCCAGTACTTCAAGACCTGTGTGGTCACGTCCTACACTTTTTCTAGATTTATTCTTTATTTTTACATTTTTCTAAAGCTTAATCCCTCCTTCTAACCTTTAGAAAATGTTTATTTGATAAATTACAACATTTTACAATATCAAAAGTTTTTTTTTTTTATCTTTATGAGATTCTTTATGAGATTCTTTATGGTCCTTGATATACAGAAATGAACAAACAGGAAGAACTGTATGTGCAATACCTTGATTTAAGATCAATAAAATGAATATTAATCAGCATTACATCGTCCCTCGTGTCATTCTAACATATATGTGTAAGTTTTCCCAGAACGTCCGCTCTGTTTTTTTGTTTTTTTTTTAACCCGGGCGTCTCCTGAGGCCTGCTTCACCTTCACCCCAAAACACCCACAGGCAATAAATACATATTTATGACTTCCTGTTTCATTGTCAGTGTGCTATTAAAGCGAGACCTCATGATCGCTTTATGTAATCTAACACTTTATGAAAGCTGCGACATGAAGCCATTAATCGCTGTAATGAATTAGTGCAGCGACGTCCCTTTTATGTTTGACTTTAAAAGCTCGGATCTCCCTCACGTGCCATCAGACGTCATTTCACCCGGTGATATTTTAATAAACGATATTTACAGACTATCAGATCTGACACAGGAGTCTTTTTGGAACTGAGGTTTTTATTTATTTTTATCCGTATCATGTGAACAGGATTGTTTCGGTTTTTCAGATGCACAAAGAGCAAGTTGTTGTTGAGGAGAATGAGATTTTTGTTTCCTTTATGCAGAGTTAAAGTGTTAAAAAAAAAAAAAAAAAGCTCAAAACTGACCTTATCACTTACAACTTTATAATAATAATAATAATAATAATAATAATAATGTTCTAACGGAGCCTTTATTACACATTCATTATCACTGCGTAAATCTTTTATGTAGGAATTATGAAATGTGTCAAAACTTGTAAGGTGAGAGTTTTGTCTTTTTATGAAAGAGAGACAAAATAGAACTGTCGTTTTTTTTACTGTAATTTTCTATCTTTATCCTGCAAAGCTACACTTTGAGAAAGGTGCACAATGTGTACATAATGCCTTATAACAGCGTTATAAATGCTAATATCATCACGACAAACATTCATAAATGTGCTGTTAATAACAAAATGACTAAACACTGTGTGTGTGTGTGTGTGTGTGTGTGTGTGTGGTGTGTGTGGTGTGAGTCTGTTTTAGTAAAATAATCAGTGGCAGGATGGTGTGATGAAGCGGAGTGACTGTTACCACAATGAAGTTGGAGGGTTTTTTTTATCTGTTTACAGCTACATTTCATGTCTGTGAAACAAGTTGCTGTTATCGCAAACAGTCGTTCCGTCTTCTTCTCTTTTTTCCTTCTCTTCAAGTTAATAAGATAATAAAACGCAGATTGTCGCTTTTTGTTATCAAGCGTTAAACTCCTCTGTCCTGAAGATACGTTGCAGCTTTACCTCTGACTGTTACAAAGCGCTGACACTGGAGACTCCTTCCATCGATGTTACATAATAAACGTTTCCTCACAGATCAGATCAATGATCACACGTGGTTTTATTTTTAATCCGTTTATTATCAGTGGAGCATCGGCTGTACGGGTCCCTGTGAACGAGCCGTTACTATAGAAACGATAACGTATTAGATCGAGCGCATTAATATAATCTACTGTCGCTACTGTCAGAGCTGCTGTTATAGAAAACTAATCAGCGCCTTTTGACCAATCAGAATCCAGAACTCAACAGCGTTCGGTAGAATTGACTTTTGTTCTCACAGGTTTTAATATAAGCTTATATATGTATGTGTGTGTGTGTGTGTGTGTGTGTGTGTGTGTGTATATATATATATATACATACAGTATATTTACTGTATATTTATTAATGTAGGCCCAGTGTTCATAACACATTCATAAGCATTGCATACAATAAAAACTGATCTGGTGCATATTCTTTTCATCATCTATGCAATATTTATAGAAAACAGAACGGATCGTCCTGAACACCTGCGCGTGTAAATACAAGATGAAGGTCATGGACATGGATTACAGTCTACATAACGTCACATAAAAGCTCTAATGTCACCTAATGAGTAGTATTGCTTTATGAAAGATTCGTGCAATGCTTATAAATGTGTTATAAAGTTAAACGTTTTCTATTATTCTGCTTTGCTATTGAATTAAAGGCGTCTGCTGGATTTACAGCATGAACTGTTCTCCTCGTTACTGTCAGGTCAGAGATGCTTGAACATAATGCAAATAAAGTTGTTTTTAAAATGATGTTATAAAATAGCTGGATGTTTTAGCATTGCTCTGCTTGCTTTAGGAGTCCTTCAGACAGGTTCTTCTGCGGCAGCGGCGCTGCTAAACCCCCGCCCCGATGAGCACCTGCTGTGTGGATGTAAATTCGGATACGCAGGCGGTGGAAGTTCCTTTGGTGTCCCCCAGATGCCCGATATAACCCAGATGTCACGGTGTTGTTCCAAAACCACAATCGCAAAGCATATGGTAATTGCTGCAGGATGAATTGGAGCAGGAGTTTGGGAAAAGAGGAGGGAGCTGCTGATAAAATAAAGAATTCAGCTACTGGCGCTGTCCAGAGCGAGTGCCGGCCAAATCCAGCATCCGAAACATCCGATCCAGGTAAATCCATTAAAAGTGCTGATTTTAACCCTAGTTTTATTGAACCAGATCTTCTGATTTCAAACCAATGCAATTATTCTTTTTTTTTTAATTATCATCATCAATTTCGTAAGTAATAAACACTGAAGTTTTCTGTGTATTTTTTTTTTCCTGTAACTGCACATCACCCAGTGTTTTTATTTCTCTTATACCACAGCAATTTACCAACGATTACAAGTTTTTATTCATTAAAGAACAAAATGTCACACTTTTTATCCATTTGTAGTTACATTAGTGTTGCAGCTCTCTTTTTTCTCACTCTGGAAATTAATAAGATAACAAAACACATCGACGCTTTTCGCTTTTGTTACAGAGAAACCGCAAAGAAGCGTAAACTCCTCTGTCCTGAAGATGTCGGAAAACTTAAAGTTACAGCTTCACCTCTGATTGTTACAAAGCGCCGACACTGGAGACTCCTTCCATCAATGTTTCCTCACTGATCAATGATGACACATGTTTTTAATCAGTTGTTATTATTATTGTTATTATTATTATTTCCCTGTGAATGAGGTGTTGCTTCATTAATCAACACCTCCTGACCAATCGGAATCCAGAATTTAACAGCGCTGTGGTGTCTTTTTTTTTCAAAGTTCAGACATAAACTAGATGATTTTGACCTGAGGATAAGGGTTATGAGAAGCCGGAGAAGGCGAGTTCTTCTGCGAGTTATTCAGCAGATGTGAGCCTGTTCGTGTTTTTGTGAGGTTTAATAGGCGCTGCGCTGTGGTGTTGATACGTTTACCTGAGACGGACATGCAGCAAGATGGCAGGAAAGGGAGTAATAACAGGAGACAGTGGAAAAGTTATCACTGTCCAGTGTGTGTGTGTGTGTGTGTGTGTGTGTGTGCGTGTGTGTTATGCACACATAAATGTGTGTACATATTTGTGTAATGTCTGTAAAAGCCTTCAGCACTTGTGTCTTTGATATATATTAATCTATATGTATGATTTCACGATTGCAGTGTAACGTGCGAGGCTTGAACACGGGACACGTGTGTGTGTAAAGTCAGCGTGTTGTTTCTCAGGGCAAATCTCATACACATGAGTCCATAGCGTAATTCACGCAGAAGCAAACAAGGATAATCTATATACATAAGGAGAACAGAGGCGAGCGTCTAAACCAGGAAGTACAACCAGAAAGTAGAGGGAACACAGTTTATCTCAGCTGTTCAACAAATATTAATCTTCATAAAGTCCTCATTCACAACTACATACAGTTCTGTGCAAAAGTCTTCATGCAAAGAAATGCTGTAGCTCAAAGACGCCTTCAAAAATAATGAAATTAAATGTTTTTACATTTTAAAAAAATCCTATAAAGGGCAGTAAACAGTAATAAATGAAACAGAGTCAGTATTTAATGTGACGATCCTTCGCT
>CM075013.1:1011212-1037867 GCA_037576675.1 Pangasius sanitwongsei | reverse complement strand
TTTGGAGTCTAAAATGTTTTTGTACTGAATCAATAATGTAGAAGTCAGAAAATAAACATCTATAACAAAGTCTGTACTGAAAATAAATAAATAAAATATTGTGCCTAAGACTTTCGGACAGAACTGTATGTTTTAAACTCTACTGAAATACTAACTGCCTCTTGTGAGAGATGAACGATTTTAAGAAAAAATGTAGCTATTTAACAGATAGAAGTCGATTTTCTGTTGATTTGCTCGCGTTTCTGGACGTCGTGCACTTGAACTTAGCGCCGCAGAGTTATTATTTTTACAACTTTTTCAAGTTCCTCGTGTTAGAACTAAGTTGGGGAAGATAGGTTTTAAATTTAATGCCCCTACGACGTGGAACAACTTCCAGTACACTTAAAGCGTACTGCGCTCCCTTCGCTGCTCGAATTTACGGCACTTATAAAGAATTTTGAGTCCAGCCATATTGGAAGTTGCTCCTGCGATACTTGACTGTTTTACTATGTATTTTTCTATTTCTTTTGATTGATTTTTATTTTTCAACTCTCATCTGGTGTTTTTAATTTTTTTATTATTATTTTGTTGTTGTTGTTTGTTTGCTTAATTGTTGTTGTTGTGTTAATTGTTGTTGTGTCTTTCGCTGCCTTCTTGGCCAGGTCACTTTGTTGTAAAAGAGATTTTATCTCAATGAGTTTTTATCCTGGTTAAATAAAGGTTACTACTACTACATTATTGCCCCTAGTGGTCACAAATGGGAACTGCAACAAGCACTAAATAGAGATCCACAGGGGCAGGAATCACTCTGCCCCATGCTCATGCTATGAATATTTACAGTGGAGGAGGAGGGGAGGACAGTTAATGACAGTGTTGCCAGATTTCACGGCGTGAAAATGCAGACAGTGTGTCTATGACGTACAGAACCATTTCTAATCTAAGATACAGTATACTGCAAAGATTGTGGGAAGGAAGGAGGATTATGGAGTGGATAATGTACATCATGAAACACGTGTGAAACACTTTTTCATGCAAAGGCTGAGAATAGAAAAAAAAAACGTCTCCCTTTTCCGGTGCTCAAATGTTTTGCACTAGGTAAAGGTCTTTTGTGTGGATTTTGAGATGTAGTGTTTTTTTGCCGAAACCTGGCAACCCTGGATGATGATCTTACCTCGAACAAAGTTACGTCTAAAACTCAAAACACTAATAAAATATATAGCTATAACTACATAAAATATTATACTTACAATTGAAAGGTTTAAACAAAACACAGTCACATAAACTTCTAACGTGAATAATCATAAAATTCACGTGTGAAATCTACACGTGATTTTTTTAAGCATTACGTTTCACACGTTTTCGAACGTGGCGCGTTTTATTTATCCACATGACTCATCAAACGGTGCACTTCTTTTCAAACTATTCGATTTCAAATAAAACATTTTCACATTATTAATTTTTTATTTAATCTGATCCCTTTAACACGCGACTCTTTTTCTCACGTGACTCGTTTTTCACGTGTGGTTTTATCTATTACATATTAGTAATCAGTAGTAATTAGTAGTTATTATTAGTAGTAATTAGTAATATCACGTATTCTAAATGTATATGATTTTTCCTTCATAGGGTTATAAGTTTCCTTCACAAAAATCTGTGCATATTTCAAATAAATCACTTAAAACATTCAGAAAACATTTACAGCGTTTTTAAAAAGCCTTTTTCCCCGCCACAGCTCACTATAATTCACTTTACCTTCAAAATGAATCACTAAAATTCTTCAAAAATGATATTCCTTTTGCTTTAAGGTATGAATCCATTTAATATCTCATGCTCGAGCATCCTTCTCCACGAAGGTCTTTTTTTTTTTAAATGTACGTTATTTATTCACTCGACCCTGTTTCCTGAACACAGTCACCCCTATGAAATATTTGGAACATTCCAGATGATCACATGTTCAACAGGAAGTTGTGATTATTTCAAATGATTCATTTATTTCACGTGTGATCTTTTTGCACATGATTAACACGTGATGATTAACACGTGATTTTTACACCACATGATTCATTTGTATTGATTGATTCATTTATTTTCACACACAATTTTTTTTACAATGATTCATCTTTTTTCACGTGATTATTTCAAATGATTGATTTATTTTCACGTGAGTTTTTAATACGATTCATTTATTTTTTGACACACGATTCATTTCACATGTGATTTTTGACACGATTCATTTATCTTCATGCATGAATTTTTTAAAAATTCATCTTTTTTCACGTGATTTGCGACACGATTCATTTATTTTCACACATTTTTTTAACAATCATCTTTTTCATGTTTTTTATTATTTCATATGATTCATTTATTTCTACATGTGATTTTTGACATGATTCATTTATTTTCACACATTATTTTTTTTTATAAAGATTCATCTTTTTTCACATGATTATTTCAAATGATTCATTTATTTCTACATGTGATTTTTGACAGGTTCATTTATTTCACTTGTGTTTTTAAAACACGATTCATTTTTCACGTGATTTTTTATGCCCCATGATTAATATTTTTGTACGTATGATTTTTTCCCCTAATGCATCACTCATTTTCCCGCACATGGTTCATTTAGTTTCACGATAGAATCACGTATTCCCTACACGACGTCCCAGGTGTACGTGAGCTGCATTTTTCAGTGCGTATGTTGAAATGCGGCTTTGCGTGCTTTTCACACGTGATCACGTATCGCTCTCATCATCACGCGTGTGATCGTTCTATCATGGCAGCCAAAATATTCTTTTAAATATTGAGTCTAATAGGTGTAGTAGGAAGGTCTGAGGAATTTGTTTGACACTTTTAGTCCCTTTGTGCAAAAGTTTGTGCCCCCCTGCTCTAAGTAACACATATTTTATAGCAAAGATGCCTCCGTGGCTCTGTCTGTGTTGGGCGAAGTGATTGAGCTGAAGTCGGCCTTACTTGAAAAAAGTGGCAGGGTGCCGGCGACACACGCACTGAGGCAATCTCACACTGCCGCTGTGTGTGTGTGTGTGTGTGTGTGTGTGTAATGGCAGGCGAGGTTGTTGATTTTCTCTGTCTGTGAGTGAGCAGTGTGATTCTGTTTCTGCACAGCTGAATCTGCGCATTATTCATCCTCACCTCCTCCTAAGCCCAGCGGCGGAGATGAAAATGAGAACTGTTTTCTGCTTCTTCAGTCAGAAGAGTTTTGCACACACACACACACACACACACAGCATCCAGCTCAGGCTCCACAGTCAGTCTCTTATGATTTTGTGGCGCCACCATTTGGCCGTTTTCATCCTGACGCATGTTCACGGAATAAAATCCAGTAAGAAAACCTTTAAAATGTTAGAGATATAGATTTAAAGAAATCCCTAAATACCCTTTAAAACTAATAAATGATCATTTTGATAAAATATAATTAATTTATGATAAACCTCAAATGTACTGCTTATCAATGTTTATGTTTATGAATGATAAAAATAATAGGAAAAAAATTGTGTTCTTAAGAATTCTTGAATATGCATGTTTTTCTATGAGTGAGCAGTTTATTTATTTATTTATTTATTTTATTAATTTTTCCATGCAATGGTGCCTTTTTTGCCTTTCATTTTTTTTAAGTTGTAATTTTTTTTTGCTCTTCAATTGAGGAATTTTTATTTTTATTTAATGGCATCCTTGGCTAACTAGCTGAACGTTAAATTAAAAGCAAAACAAAAATCAAATTTAAAAAAATAAATTCAGATTTTTTTATCATGTAATGTATATTATAATGTAGAGCCTCATTATTTGGGTCAGTGAGGTAAATTTTAACCTTTTTACTGAAATTATTTTAACAGTCAGTTCATAATAAATATTTATAATAGTGAGTTATTGTAGTGAATTTTAGCAAAATCATATTTAAAGCATATTCTGAAAATTAGAGAAACCTTTTTTTTCATCACGCTGTGTAATGCTGCACACTTCCATCAGCTCGGGAACGTCTGGCTTCATGGATTTATTGATCAGTCAGCGATGAAAATGCCACGGAAATGTCAATTGTTAAGTCCTTCGATTAAACAGTAAACTTGGGAAATCCTGTTCACCCTACGGAAATCTGCAACACTAAAATAAATATGATATTTTTAATGAAGCAGTACATAAATAAGCATGATGTGTTAAGCACAGATGAGGAAAAGGAGGAACAGAGGATCGTGTTCTGACATCAGAGCTTCATAAGACGTGTGATATCCATGAAGCAGATGGAAAAATCCTATTAGGTCAAGTCGATTTTAGGAAGCTGTTGAATATGAGAACAAAAAAAAAAAACATCTCAGGGTTTATTCAGGGCAGAATTTTTATTAAAAGAAATCAATCCTCTTTGACGTTACAATGGAAAATAGCTGTGGAAATGGAATAATACTAACAAAAATAGACAAAGTTGTAAAATAAAAGACAGGATAGGTTAAAAAAAACTTATTTACTAGGTACACAATATGATAGTGGGTCTAAACAAGCTTAAGAAATAAAACTTTATAGAAAGTTTATCCTCGCTTACTGGCTTACTTACTCAAATCAAACAACAAAAAACAAATCAAAACTAAATTTAAAAAAACTAAATTTTGTTAATGTCTCTAATCACTGATTGTCTTTACAGACATATTTACAATAGCAAAAAAATATTAGGAAGACGTCACACCAGATTTCTCAGGCTAGGTGACTAGTTAGCTAACATTAGCGGTGCATTTTAATAGAAAGACTTCGCGCGAGAAAAAATATCTACGTGATAAAACACTTTCGATTTAACACTTTTTGTAGTAAACTAGTTCTATAGTTACTTATATGACTAAGAAAATACTGTTACCTATAACAGCAGTGTTTTATTCCTCTTATACTACACATCCTGACACTGGAGACTCCTTCCGTAGACTGTTACTGGCATTTATCAACAACAGGCAGGACCGATATCTTTCTGACGTCATGTATCGTATAAATTTGTTAGCTTAATCATACGCGTTTCTGTCATGGCGCTTCAAGCAGGAACGTAGGCTAGCTAGAACGTCAAATAAAGTTAAAAATCGCTAACGTAAGTAATCATCTGACAGCTACAACAACAATAACAAGCTACTTATATTTGTAGACGAAGTTGGCTGAGAGTTCGTCCGCCATTGTTTCAAGCTGAGAGGCTTCAGAAAATATGACGTCATTTCCAGTGAGTGAGCATTGAAGCTCCCTGGTTTTTGCGGTGCATTGTGGGATTTTTTTAGGGAGCGAACGTTCCAGTGCACTGGAAGGATTTTGCAATTGAGACAGAACTTAAAATGGCCGCCTCCCTGATCGGCGCCCCGACTACTGAACTAGGGAGCTGATTGAGACGCAGCTTTAGTCACTTATAGCCAGATAGTGTTAGCAAATTAGTGAGACACACCTCAACTTAGCAAAACTTACCTCAGATATTTTTTAAATTAGATGGAAACAGAGATGGAAACTTTGTTTACTCGAGCATATTGAAATATATTACTGAGGTAGGGCCAGGAGTGCTTATCCGCAACTTCAACACTGGAGTCCGTGCGGATTATCCCTCTACAGACGCACACGGATAATAGCTTTACCGCTAACTACATTGCTTAGCGTGAGAAGATCACGTCCGGGGTCACCTTTCTTGTAAATATAAAATGTAATATAATCCATAGGAGCTCATTCGCTTGACATTTAGCGTACAGTCACTGGTTGAATGAGAGAAAAAAGACATGTTAGAGATTTGTAATGAGAACTTTGAGAGTTAAAAACTAACAACGTAAGATGTAAAAACATTCGAGTAATGTATAAATACGACTAAACAATACTTAAATATAGTAACGAAGTACAGTTACTCACGTATTTTCCACCGGTGTTCATTACTAGCTAATAGAGTTAGTGGTAAACAGTCGTTTATTTATTATTAACAAAGCACAAGAAAGTATGAAAAACTATTTATTTAAAATAGTTAATACATTTGTTTGTGAATTGTTCACTGGGTTACAGAGAAACGTTAAACTGTTAGCATCAGTTAATCATCATTAACTGCACGTTAGTAACTAAGAAGATCCTGTGTGTCATTACACAACACACACACACTCACACACACACACACACACACATAGGGATCAAGGTGAAAGTGAAGTATGGAGGATGAAAAAGCGAGGCTTGGAGAGAAATCGATTGATTTGTCTCCGTTTCCCTTTGTGACGTTCAAGTTCCCTGGATACGGTTGCTGTGTCACAGACCTAAAACACACACACACACACTCACACACACACACACACACACACACAGAGAAAACAGTGAACTTTATTTTGTCATTATTATATTGACAAAGTATATTATTATTATTATTATTATTATTAAAAGATTTATTATTAAGGTAATTTCAGCTTTGCCTTCAACTCCAAAACTATTGGCACCCGCTCAATAGAATGGGCAAATATTATTATGTTAAATAAACCTTACACACAAATTCTAATATTCTTTTTTTCATTTACTCTCCATCTCCAGAAATTCCTTTACCATAATGTCCTTCACCACGTGGTATAAATATTCAGTTGCACACGTGTGAAAACCTCCACGTTGTTTACGAGTACGATGAAAAGGAAGAGCTTTCAACACAACAGAGTTGCATGTGTTAATTCTCTTTTTTAACGAAGGGTGCCAATACTTCTAGAGTTGACTGCAGGAAGGAAAATAGACTAGGATGTCAAAAACAAATTAAAATAAATAAATAAATAATGAATGAATGATAGATTTTAGTTATTAGTTATCACTATTAGTTATAAGTATAATATATGATTAGATTTATTAATTGATTAATTATTTGATCAGTAAATTAATTATGAGGTTGATTCATTAATTTGATAATCGATTAATTAATTGTTTAGCTGATTGATTTATAAATTAAATTATTTGATCAGTACATTCATTAAGTGTTTGATTTGTTGATTGGATAATGAATTAATTAGCTGATTATTTGCTTAATTGATTAATTAATTGATTGACATCTTTTGATGTAAGTCTCGGAATTTTACGAATCTTTTTCTCTGTATGTAATCTTTGTATATCTATTTTATATATTAGATATTATTCTAGGTTTCGTGTGTGTGTGTGTGGGTGTGCGTGTGTGTGTGTGTGTGGGTGTGTGTGTGTGTGTGTGTGTGTGTGTGTGTGTGTGTGTGGGTGTGTGGGTGGGTAAGGAGAGAAAAAGAAGCACGTTAAGCAGAGTGAAGTGTTTTTGGAGAAGGTAAAGTAAACGTGTCCTTGTGGTCGTTGGCACACGTCAAGCTGCTCCGCATGAAATAGGAAATTGTGTAAAAATTGAGTTTTCATAGCCTTTTTACTATCATTGACGCTGGCAGCGGTGTGTAAGTGCGTGTGTGTGTGTGTGTGTGCGTGTGTGTGTGCGTGTGTGTGTGTGTGAGCTGAGAGCTATGCCTGTTTTTAACATCTCTAGGCACTTCCTGAAGCGAACACTTGTGCTTCACACTGTCAGAGTGCCCCTTTACTATCAGAGCTGTATTAGGGGAATGAACACACACACACAGAGAAAGAGAGAGAGAGAGAGAGAGAGAGAGAGAGAAAGCTGTGAACCTGTTCTTGCTTTCCACACAGTTGAACATTTTCCCTTCTGTCTCGGAATTGCTTCCTCGTGACTGTCGATGCTGGAAAAAGTGTTTGGATTTGTGCCAGCCGAGAAATCGCAACGTTCTCCGTTAATAAATATACATGTTCCACTTTTTACATGCAAAACACAGCCTCCTCCTTCCTGCTCCTTCCTCCTCGTCCTCCTCCTCATTGAATTTCCACAAAAATGATTTTTTTTTTTCTTCTATGAAGCTGCCCTTTGATGTGCAACATTCCGTTTGATTTGCTCATTTTAAATTACGCATGAATTATTTACGCTGCTTGTTACGGCGTCTCCGCCAACGCTGTGTACATTGTTCATTGTTGAGTGTATATTAACATTTACACCACAGCGCTGTCGAATTCCGGATTCTGATTGGTCAGAAGGTGTTGATTAATTTTCTATAGCAGCAGCTTGTTATCATTGATCATTATCTTTCACAGGCACTTGTACAGCGGACGCTTCAATGATAATAAACGGATTAAAGAACGCGTGTAATTGCTGATCTGTAAGGAGACGTTTATTTAACATTGATGGAAGGAGTCTCCAGTGTCAGCGCTTTGTAACAGTCAGAGGTGAAGCTGTAACTTTACGTTTTCCGACATCTTCAGGACAGAGGAGTTTACGCTTCTTTGCGGTTCCTCTGTAAAATGCGTAACAAGCTGCGTTTTTTTTAGAGAGAAAAAAAAGAGAAGCTGGTGAGGGAATGATGTTTATAGCTGCTGTAACGTAAGTGAGAACAGGAAACATTAAATGGATAAAAAGTATGATGTGTCATCGTTAATAAATAAAAAAAAATGGCAAATTGCTGAGGTATAAAAAGAATAAAAGTGGTAACATTAACTCCACCCCATTGTTGATTATTTTACTATAACAGCATGACACACGCAGCTAAAAGTGGGACGAGTGAAGAATGAGTTTGAAGCTGATTATCGTATAGAAAGCTCCATCTACAGGCAAGTCGTAACCTCCTGGCAGAGGTGACCATGTTACGGTATGTGTTCAAATATCCTGGAGCTCGTGATCCAGATTTTGCAGTGAGTTTTGGGGATTTTTTTTCATATTCAGTCCCCATTTTACACCAAACATGCTGATGGTGTTCGCGATAGAAAACATTTGATTTTGTTCCAGAGAATTAATCAGATTTATAACTTAGATCCTAATCAGATTTATAACTTAGACCCTAAGCACTGAGAAGAAACGTTTCAGTCATCGTTATTTTAAGAGTCGCCCGAGAAAAAGAAAAGCAGAACTAAAAGTTCTACCAGTGGGTTTTAACACAGAGCAAAATGTTTGCTATTGAAATATCCGTCAGACATCTGAAAGAAGTGACGTTAAATAGAAATGTGTATTAAGTCTGTGGCGTGGCGCTCTGATGTTAGCACGGTTGTCTAATTTCAAGGACGTTTCATAGCTGAAAGCTGAACATTTTTTTATCAAGACACGGCGAGAAAAACTTCGGCGGTCTTTCTAAGTTTAGGGTCAGGTCGTCTCTCAGGTGTGAAAATGCATTAGAGAGAAAATGTGAGCTCGGTTATTCACTGCGTCTGGTTTTTTTTTCTTCACTGTTTTGAGTCTTTGGAGGAAAATAATGTGAAATTCCTCTCGTCCCTGTTGTTTGCTCAAAAGTCAGCTGCATCTGACCTGCAGTACATTTTCAACACACTCGCTCTGACCTCAGCTCTGAAGCAGATCTGTGTGTGTGTGTGTGTGTGTGTGTGATACTGACTTTTTACGTCTAAAAAGTTAAATCCAGGAAACTGTCTATAATCTGTAAAACACTAAACAACCAAACAAAACAACACTGAAGCATAAACTATACACCATAAATTGAATTCCTAAAAACACTACAATTCACGTCTAGTTAGTGTTCTTAACATGTCTTAACTACTGAAATACTACATCAGGTCTATTATAGCAAGCCTTTGCGATAATTGTAGAGTGTTAATAACTATTTTAAATGCTAAAATCGTTCATCAAGTCACTTGAAGCTTTACTGATTAAAAAGCAATCTAGGTTTAATTATTGTGCATCAGTTGTTTTATGTTTTATTTTCTTATCACATTATGCAATGACGTAATATCTAGATTAGTTTACTAGTTTACTAATATTAGATTAGTTTACTCTTTGTAGTTTATCTGTAACATGACAATCTGCATTTTTTTTTGTCTTATTAATGTCTTATTAACTTAGACATTAACTGTTTACAGCTGCTATAGTGTAAGTGAGAACAGGAACCCTCTTGTTTCATGGTAAGCATTATGACGTGTCGTTCTTTAATAAATAAAAAATCGTATTGTATAAGAGGAATAAAACACTTCAGGAGAGTAACATTGCTGTTACTAGCATTTAGGATGCATCTTGAGAACAAAAAGTTTAGGAACTATGAGCTGGAACTAAGAAACTTAGTGTTTTTTTTCCCATTCAAAAAAAAAATCAGAAGAAGGAAATGTGAGAGAGTGAGTGTTTCCTTCAGCCACACTTCTGTAAAAACCCTGATTAAAGATGAAAAACTACAGCAGCTGAAACACACGACTGCTGCGTCCTGCGTGCGTAAAGAAAAGAGACGAATAAAACAGCAGCGTAATGAGACGTCGAGCCGTTATTGTCTCGTGCTTTACGGTTTAGTGAAGCACAAAATACACTGCTTGGAACATAAAGAGGCTCTGAATGTGCAGAAAAAGTGCTGCTGTGGAAATAAAGACGATCCACAAGCAGAGAAGAACAACTTCAGTAAGAAAAAAGTACAATAATTACCATATCTTTTAAAAATATTTCTTAAAAATAATTGATATTATTGAGAACATTAGTGTCAGGTTTTTGTAGAGAAGTGCAGATTCGTATTTTAATGAAACACAAACAATACAGAAAACTGATAGTTTAGCATATAATTTGAGCATAATGGGAAGAAAATAAAATAAAATGATTATAAATAAATTTAGAAGTAGAGATGGCATGATACCACTTTTTCTTTTCTGATACTGAAATCTTGAGCATCAGCCGATGTTGTTTTCTTTCAAAACTACTTTAAAGCTTTAAAATGATTTTTTTAACGGAAGCACTTCACAGTTAAACTTTTTCACACACTGAAATTGTAAATATAATAAGTATAATAAAGTTTTTAAAAAAGAGAAAACAGTCGAATCTCTTTATATGTAAAAATTTCCAGGTCCAAAATAAATTTATTTTCCAAATTTAATTGCAATCTTTGCCATTTGTAACAGTCTCCAATAATCCAATATGGCTTCTATAATTATAGTCCATTATAAAGTTATGATCCATTTTCCATAAGATAATAAATTTGTGTCTCAGAATTGCTCAGATGGAACAGAAAAATAAAAAATAAATCACGATCCGACATTTTTCATAAAATCTTGACAAAAAAATGTGATTCATCATTCATACGACTGTTTTCATGACTGTTTTTGGAGCGTCGTCTTCATAATAATAAAAAACTTTTCCACTTCAGTTAAGAGGTTTTTTTTTTTATTTGCGTAAACAGCGATGAGGTGAACGATAGACAGCTAATAAATACAAAATGAAGAAGCTGAAGACAAACAGAGAGGTTCTCGTGGCTCCGCCTATCAGGAGTCGAGGATTTCTTCCGCTTCCTCTATACTCAGACTCGACGTTGGGTTCTAGAGCAGTAAAGTCCTGGGAGGTGTGGAGCGCGAGGGTGAAAGGCGGCGCTGCTCGGGTCCTGCGAGGGGAAGCGGAGAAACAATCCGATTAAATAATTATAGCTGTGCAACACTAGGGGTGTGAACGTGGAGGAAAGAGACTGTCACCTCCTGCTGCTAGAGCTTTAATATTCACAACCCCAACACTCACACAACGCTCTTTGGGTGGAGAGAAAGAAAGAAAGACGTGAAGGAAATAAAAAGAGAACGCGTTTTGTAATAACAAGGAATCAGAGAAGGTCTGGACTTTAAGCTTTAAGCGAGCAGATGTGGATTGTTTCAAGGCTCTCATGTGGACTCGGTTATTAGAGCATTAATTGCTCATTAGTAAAGCAGACATCTCCCATAAGTACACACTTAAAGCACTTTTGTCTAATGATCTCTCTACAAGGGAATGATGATGAAGAGGAGGAGGAGGAGGAGGAGGATGCTTCCTTGTTTTGTGCTTTGTTCTCCTCCAGTGGATGATAAAGCGCTATTAAGCGTGCATGTAAATCAGGAGGATGATCATAACACATGGTGTGTGTGTGTGTGTGTGTGTGTGTGTGTGGGATAAATAAATAGCATTGTAATAATGTATGACTAAGTACAGAGTTAATCGCCTCCGTTAACCAGGAAGTCGGTGAGGTTTCGATAATTAGTGAACACAAGGAGGAATGTTAGCAGGTACGTTTGATCAGTGACATCAGGAGAAATTGGGGATGATGAGGGAGGGATTTGATGGATGGATGGATGGATGGAGAGGAGGAGGAGGAGGAGGAAGAGGAGGAAGAAGGAAAACTGAAGGAACAAAAGAAAAATGTTTGGTGATTTTGAGTCACTTTTAACATCAGCACGAAGGCAACATTCGAAGTCAACATCTGTCAGGAAGAGTGATATGACTTCTGATACAAAAAGAAGAATCACTTATTTATCATTCTCGTCGTATCTTTAACTCGGAAGCGGGAAGTCGGAGCTCGGAATGACATCATTTTCGACATCTGTGCGTTCGAGCTACAAAGTGAGAAAAAACATGGACGCCTCCGTGTTCGTCTTTTGTTAGCAACGAGCTAGCCAGCTAACTGTGCTGAGTGCCGTATATATTTTCCTCAGAACAGTGAACTGTAGCGTCAGTGTTATAGATGTAACGAGTGAACATGTCTGTATATTAATTGATCTAAATCTAACACGTGTAAAAACAGTGTAACTCATTTAAAGGTAAGAAGAGCTGCTGTGTTTACTGCTGATGCTGTGAGCGGCCATTTTGATTTGACGTCACTCCCTGAACTCGGATTTGAGGAGACCATCCTGAGGGGGCTTTTTATTTATTTATTTTTTTCCTGGTCGGAGGTCGGGAATTACGAGTTATGACCTCTAGTGGAATGTGGAATAGTAAAATAAAAAATAAAAAAGATGCCGTGAAGAGAAGAGAATAAATATAATTCTCTGAGAAAGTCATTATGTAGGTAATAAACACTGTGTGTGTCATGCTGTTCAAGTAAAATAATGAGTGACAGAGTTACTGTTATCACCCTGAAGTTGATTATTTTCCTACAACAGCACATCCCTGAGTGTTTTATTCCGCTTATACCACATGCCTCTTTATTTACTAATGAGTACATATTTTAATTTGTCGTGTTACTGAGAAACCTGATGTCTGAAAACTTAAAGTTACAGCTTTACCTCTGACTGTTACAAAGCGCTGACACTGGAGACTCCTTCCATCAATGTTTAATAAACATCTCCTTACAGATCAAGTCCCTGTGAATGAGCTGTTACTATAGAAACCATAACGTATTAGAACGAGCGCATGAATGTATATAAAGCTGTGATTTGCAGCTGCACTACTGTCAGAGCTGCTGTTATAGAAAATTAATCAGCACCTTCTGACCAATCTAATGTAAAGCATTTGGGGTTTTTTGTGAGTTTCTCTCACAGATGCACAATGACACGAAATTAAATTAGTTCTGACAAAAAAAAGCTCATTTGCTAAATTTTAAGTGCTAATATTTGAAAGTGAAAGGAAAGTTGAAAGGGTTTATAACTGTTATAAGTGTTAATTAACTCTTGTTTTCTTTTTTCTGCCCGAAAACCTCGACCAACTTTAACTGGCTGAAACATTCAGACAGCTCTTCTTTAACATCAGCTAAATTTCAAAGCGCACAGTTCGGCCTTTGAAGTGGGATATTCTCTGTAGAATAGATATTATTTTAAGATCCCACTTTGTTTAAAAATTCATTTTTTTATTATCCTGGCATAAAATGCATGCCCAATTCCCCACATCGCCAACCATCAGCGTAATTAACATCTTCGATCAAGATCATATTCTTGATAATTAATACAGACTTCAGGGCTCCCCTGTGATTCCTGGCAGGGGTTTGAGAGGTTTTTTACAGAATCAGATTCATCCTAATGAAAATGGAACGTGAAACTTTAATGATCACGGCCGCTTTATCGTAATAATAAAGACTTTGAAACAACACTGAGACGTGAAGCATGACTGAACTTGTGTAACGACATCAAACCAATTACAGACGATGATAAATATTAACACTGGTGTTTTTTTTTTTTTTTGTTTTTAGCCTCAATCAATACCGTAAATGTGTTTTTTAAGGCGCTCGTCCTTAAACTGGGATTTGGATGAAGCACTCAAGACTCATGAACATCTCTGGTTTTGATCAAACAAACCCTTTTATTTGGATTTAATTACTGTTTACTAATACGTCGACTAAACATGTGTGGGGGGAAAACGAACATCTGATTCCGGCTTAATAATTACAATGATCAAATAGAACATTTGCATCTCGCAAGATTTTCCGCTTCAGGATTAGCAAAACTTAACTGTCTGATTTTTATTTTTTTTATGATTAATATCAGCAGACTGGCAGTTCTGTGTTTCTCATCACATTAAGGATTGAAACCACATCGAGTGTTAACTTTTTACTTCGTTGTTTAGTTGTCTGCTCTTCCTATCGCTATTTTAGTGGAAATGTAAAGGCCTCATTTATCGCTCGGGATACGATACCAGTGAATTTATTTGTAATTCGTTTCTGTATAATGAGACTCAATAACATGAACCTCGAGTGTTCGTCTTCAAATCGTATAAATTCGATGATTTCTTGCGTTTTTATATACGGATTACACTGTCACATTTAAAGCTTATTTTTTTTACTTACACACCAATTTAATGAACATTCTGAGTCGCTTGATCAGGACGAAAGTAATGGCACCCTATAAAAGGAGGAGGAGTTAGTGTGTGTCTATGTAATCGTGGCTAAATATAAATACTGTGAAGGCACCTGGAATTTTATGGAGTAAAGAGTACAAAGAGAATCAGTGAAAGTTTTGTGGCAGGAATTTTTAGTTCAGTTTGGCCATAAAAATAAAATGTTTGCACAATTTTACTAAAAGATTGATAACTGAGGGTCATTGTAGCTACTAAGGCTGCATAATTGACAATAATATGTTCTTAGTACAAATCTTTGAAACACAGAAATAATGTTGGAAGTAAACATCACTGTAGAGCTTAAGCTCGATGGAATTCACCGTATTTTGTACTTTTAGTTCTCGCCCTTTGAATGATTGCGTGCTCTTTTCAGAGACATGAGACATTATTGCTCTAAAAAGGTGTGTTTTATCCCGAACGATAAACGAAATTCCACATTGAAGAGCATTTACTAGTATTCTACATGATGTGAATAACTTTGAATAAAAAAGCTTCATTCAAATTAATAAGCGTAAATTAGAATGAGAAAAGTCTTCCACTGAGTTCTACTTGCTGTTTCAGGGCCTCTGTTTCGAGCTCGAACCCGACAACAAGAGAAGTGTTTTAAGAGGAGCTGTTTAAATCCCATGTCTCCTACACACGCATGAATGCTAACTCCTCCAACAAGACCCTTTAAGTGTTTTTACATTTTACAACGTCCTCAGACATGACGAAGAGGCAGCAGGGTCAGACGATCCGGAGCACGAACAACACGTCGGTTTCCGCCTGAGTAGACGAACACGACCGTCTCAGAGACGCTGCGCTCGAGTAGAGCTCTTACGTTTCACATTCTTCTGTTTCCTGGAACTGTTGTGAATTAAAATTCTGATGAGCAGAAATGATCTCATTGGTGTGTCGTGCTGTTTCAGTAAAACACTGAATGACGGGGTGGTGCGATGAAGCGGACTTCCAGCTGTCACACTGAAGTTTCCTATAACAGCATGTCCTCGAATGTTTTATTCCTCTTACACCACAGCAATTTACCAACAATTTATTAATTAATTTATTTCTTTTTCTCTAACTACGGCAGTAGCTCTGCCATTCTAATAAATTATTCTTTCTATAGTAACAGGCTCTTTCACACTGACACATACGGCAGACGATCTATTAAATAATAAGCAGATTTAAAATACGTGTGAAATGGTCGATCTGTGAGAACATGTTTATGTAACATTTATGGAAGGAGTCTCCAGTGTCAGCGCTTTGTAACAGTTAGAGGTAAAGCTGTAACTTTAAATTTAACTCAGAGTGTCAAACGTCAAACTATTCTTATGTTTTAAATTGTTGTCTTGTGTTTCATTCAGGTTGAAGTTCAAATGTTTTTAGAATACAGAGTGTACGTATACAGACACAATGAAGTAGAGCTTCTTGAAATTTTATTTTTACACACACACACACACACACACACACACACGACATGACTCCATGATGAAACAGGAGTTCAGTGTTCACGTGTGTCCGTGACTTTTTCTTTGAATCTGAACTGTAGATCATTACTAAAGCAGCAGTCCTGCGTGTTGTACCTTTCTTCACTCAGACCTTAAAAAATCATTAAAAAACCGAGCTGTGAAGATCACATCGGCTCTGTATTGTCTTCCAGCCACACTTTTAACATCAAACTGGCCTGCGTCTCTGGAGAAACATGCGCTCAGTCTCGCCTCGTGCCTTTGACATGGTTAACTATCGCCGCAGGCCTCCAGGAGCCACCTTCTGGTCTGCTTGATACCCTGTAGAAGGAATTCTAAATTTTCGAAGCAAAACTGTCGCTGGACTCACAGAGGTGCGTTTGTGCGCCATTCTCACAAAGCCGCGCTTGTTCCCTCGACATAAACACTATAGGTGGTGTTTAAATAAGGCAGCCCACCGTTAGTGTGGGTTTTTATATATGAGCAGCAGGGAGGAAATTTACTCAAATGATCACCTGAGCTTCAGAGCTAAAAACTCTTTCAAAGCTTTAAAATGATTCCTCATCACACTGTACGAGATCTGTTCTGAATTCTACGACAGACTGCATGTTATATAATTACGTGTGTCTCTGTGTCAGATTATACAATATGATAAAGATCCTCTCACGATAAACCTGCGATTAAAGAAAACCACTACGTACGACGCAGCTTCACACGTTCTTCACAGTGAGCTCGAGGTAATGAGGAGGAGTTTTACTGTCCATCAGCATGTTTTGTTTACGTTTCTCCATCGCCGCTACTGTAGATGTAGCTGTCCTGTGAGTTTGGCGTCCTCCTATTGGTGGATTTTAGATGAGCGTCATAGAAGTGCTCAGATTTTAATCACAAATTTCTCACACTGACACAACTTTGTCGTCAGCTATCTTAGTTCTCAGTGGCACAAAATCGTGTCACGTCATGAGCTGTAAGATCACCGATCTAAACCCGCGACAATAGAATATCTTTATCACGTGCGATTTTTGTCTGTGAGACAAAAATCAGGCCACAAACTGTACAGCATAAAGCCAGGTTTACGATGTTTTAATCAGATGCCTTGCTGATAAAGTTTCGATATTCAATCCAAGATGGCACTGAGATCTTTGTCAGTTAATTTTTGTTTAATGTGCACAATCATGTCTAACTAATTAACAGACATTTCCTACTATTCCATTTCTTTAGATATTTATTTTAATATTATGCAGGACTTATATTGTTCTGAACTCTCGAAAATTATTTGACTATTTGTTGAACATCTCCGATTTATGTCCAGCACCACAGACATCAAAAAGAATGATGGTTCCCGGTGGTACCGACGAATCCCTCAACAGTCAGGAGAGTTCATCATTTTCAGCGTTCCGGTTCTGTCAGGAAGACGCTACATGAGATGCATTACACTAAATAAACATCACAGGGTGAGGAACGCGGCCGTGCATCATTTAGACATTGAACGCAGCATTGAAAAGAGTGAAGGATGGATTCATGCGTCCCATCAATAACATTTTTTTTTTTTTTTTTGCAGGTGCTGCTCGGACTCAAAGCGAACAATGCCGACATTTTGCTTAAGTATGAACAAAGCCTTTGTCTGGTGAGTCAGGTCCAAAGGTCCGTCGCCAGCTTTGAACTCACAGGTCAAAGACTTCACAGAACAGCCGGGGCCGTTTCGCTCCAGTGCCCCGCTCACCGTTTGTCCTTTTGATTGTCATCTGTTTCTTTAAAGTCCTGACCACAAGTATAGGTCATTTAGCTTCTTTTATGTGGAGATAGCAGACCCGAGTCGTCTCTTTCTTCTACAGACCTTCGGCTCGTGTGCTGATCACGGCTCCCGAGGCCAACGTCAGCACTGTGCTTTACACAATTGGGATTTTTCCAGCAAGGGAGGATTTTTAAGAAGGCTTCATGCCATCATGGCGATACAGACAGGAGCAAGAACCTGAACAAGAACTCCGCGCTCATAAAATATGCAAAGCAAAGGCACCACACAGAATAGCTGAAAACAGGTTCTTTTGATGTTAACTCCTTTGGTCGTACATGTCTGCATTTGAGTAGCTTGTGGATATTTTAAACCTTCTCTAAACCTCTCTGTCTCTCAGCCTCTCTCTTTTTCTCTGCACATCAGAGCAACACGGTGCCGCAGTCCGGCCACTGATTTTTATTTCATGAGTCTCTCTCTCTCTCTTTCTCTCTCTCTCTCTCTAGCCCAAAGCAGAATCTCTCTGTCCTCCACCTTCTACACCGAGACTCTGCGAAACCTTTGTTGCTCTGTCAGCTCTCCGTGGGGGTCGAGTCCCACTGAGTGACACTTCATAACTACACCATCCATTAAAAGTTTCATCATGCACTCTTTTAAAGCCTTTAGGGGTTCTTCAGGGTTAAAGAACCCTACAACTGATCGTTTCTCTATCAGAAAGGTCACTGAGTAGAACCCTTGGTACTTTTTGGAGGATGAGAACCCTTAATTAACCTATGAACCTTCGAAGAACCCTTCAAGATAAGAAAGATCGAAAAGCGTGACAGGTTCCAGGTATTAAGAAGAAAATAATTAAGGAATAAAACACTATGGGGCATGCTGTTATAGGATAATAATCCACAAAGCAAAGTTACTGTGATTATTTTCCTTGAACAGCACATCCTGGAGTGTTTGATTCCTATAAAACTCAGAAAAGCAGTTCACCAGGAAAGCAGTTCACCAACAGTTACAATTTTTTTATTTATTAGTGTACAACATGTCATATTATTTAACCATTTATAGTTATAGTGAATATTGTGGATCATCTGCAAAACAAGTTATCATAATGAGACCTTTATTTAACATTAATGGAAGGAGTCTCCAGTGTCAGTGCTTTGTAATAGTCAGAGGTAAAGCTGTAACTTTAAGCTTTCCGACACTTGGCGGTTTCTTGGTAACGTGACAAGCTGCGATTTTTTTTTTTGTCTTATTAACTTCAGAAGAGAGAGAAGAGCGGCTGGTGAAGGAACGATTGTGTATAGCTGCTATAACGTAAGTGAGAACAGGAACTAACTCTGTTCCACAACGGTAAATGTAACTGTAAATAGATTTTTTTTTTTAAACGTATGATGCATCATTCTTGTGTTTAATAACTTAGAAAACTGCAATTGTTTGCTGTGGTATAAGAGGAATAAAACACTTAAGGATGTGCCGCTATAGAAAAATAATCAATTTCAAGTCACATCACAGAACCCCGTCGTTAATTATTTTCCTGTAACAGCACCACACAGTGCTTTATTCTTTAAATAACTGTATGAGTCTGGATCATTTCTGAAATTTGACCGATGGCAGGTCTGAGCAGCTCGCGGCTGATGAGAAATCATACAAAAAATGTCACAGGTATTAGTATTCATCTGGCTGAGCGAGGCTTTGATGCGTCCGGCGTTCTCTTTGCCCATGAGCCGCATCAACTTTTAATGAGGTCTGATGTGTTGCTTTTTAACAGCCGTGAATATTTCACACAAAAAGCAAACTGCATTTGTTAAACTGAAAGAATGTCTGGCTGCAGAGGAGCTCTGTTCCAGCGAGATGGACACTCAGAAACACGTAAACAAAGAGGTTCATAACACACAACTCTCTTAACCCGACTTAATCAAATGGCCGTGAGTTATGGGTGAATACCGCCTGGAGCTGAGCGCACATGTATAGTTTAGTTCCTCAGCAGCCAGTAGAATGTAAGTTAATGTGTAAATGCAGTCCTAAACTGTACACGGAGAGGGGTTCAAACCATGCGAGGTGTATAATTGCAGTCAAGACACTAAAGAAGTGAATAAAGTGATCGTAGAGCAAAACCGTCGCACATAGTGACGTATTACAGCATCACCGGCCAATCAGAAAGCAGATCAGACATAAACAGGAAGTGTCATCCATGATTGAGATGCAGGGAAGCAGTTGTGACGCTTTCAGTGTAACGTTTACTTCAAGCGAGTTCTGTCTCTCGAGTGCGTCATTTTAACAAAACAAAGCAATAACAAATCATCCGTCTCTTGTATTTGTCTTGCATGCTTAATGTGTTTGTTTGTTTGCTCTGCTTGAGCTCTCACACAACAACGGAATTTTAATAACAAACCATTTTGGCTGGTTTTACTCTGTGTGATTATTCCTCATCACGCTGTATGAGATCGCAATAAACTCTGTTCTGAATTCTATAACAGACTCGTAATAGCGTGAAGATCCTCTAACGATAGACCTGCGATTAAAGACAATCCATCCGTCCGAATTCGCGCCCTGTGACAGTACGTACTGCATTCGATTCAGTACCTACTGCTCGGCCGTTGATAAAGTATGTACTGATCAGTATACACGTGTGTGTAGTATGAATACAATCCAGACATACTACATCCGCCATGTTGGCATTGTCATGTGACCTACGACGTCATAATAACCACAAAAGCTTCGAGAGCCTGCCAAATTAAAGCACCTGCACTGCAACTGTTTTTTCTTGTTTAAACCTTCAACACGTTAACAATTTACTCAGGTGTTGGTAAAAAAGTAAGGTTTAACCACAAGGAATAACGTTTAATACCTATAGCACTTACACTTAAAAAGAGCCGACGCACCGCTTTCCGCCATTTTTTATTCTGACAGCTCTTCCACGCCAGCCCCAGTGCCTTATGGGATAGCGCAGTGTCCGGTGCTTCCATCCTGCAGAATCTCAGCGCAAGCAGAAGGTCATCTGAGTATTTATTTATTTAATGTCCACTGTTAAAAGTGCTATACAAATAAAATTGAATTGAATCGGTTTATTTCTCACCTACTGTTGTATGAATACTGAGAATTCGGACATACTACACCTTTGGTGCAACTGATTTTCACCTGCCGTATAGTAGGGTAGTAGGGGTATTCGGACACAGCTAATTACTTTCCCAATTTATGCTCTGCTTACGTCATCCATCAGCGTGATCCGGAAATCAGCTCATGCAGAAAACAGGTGCGAAGAAATTCTGACTGGAAATTTGCAAAGCCTGTTTTAAGTAACAAAAGATAATGAAGCAGCTGCAAGACATGAATACAGTAGAATGTTGCATTAACGGTAAAATGTTTTAAATCTTTTAAATATTTTGCATGCGTGGCCTGTGACACTGTGCGCTTCACTTCAGTGCACTTCAGTTACGCCGCTTGATATAAAAAAACAGCCGGTTTGTAGTTTATTCTCTGATCCGTGACGTTTATTTGTGGCATTACACACAGTGTGTTCCAGCATCATCCGGCGATCACAGGACACAAAAACATTTCCTACATCATCATTATAATCCTCACAAAATGAAAAAACAGAACATATTTATAGTCAGTTATATAAAAACACACTTTTTACTTTGAACACAATCACAGAGTGAGTTTATTTCCTGCAGCTGTTGCACACACTAAGGGAGAAGGTCTAACTTTTAAGTTGTAATGTAAATCTGTGATAAAACTGAGGTGCATTGACTCGTTGCTCATTTACTCGTACTCGTAAAAATGCTCTGATACCAGCATGCGAGACCGGGGGATACTTACGTGACGTAAACCTCGTGTACATTCTCACACTAATGACACGAAATGACAGCATATTTCACAATTAACGCAAATTCTGTAAAAAAAAAAAATACATATCAACAGGAGAAAGTACAGCATCTTCCTATAATAAAAGTAACCTGATAAAACATCTTTATGGTGTTTAAACGGTGTGTTTAATCTTTAAGAGAGTGCGAGGACTGGGACCTGAGAGCGCAGAGCAGTTTCAGTGAGCGTGATGGTTAAAAATGAGTGCAAGGTGCCGTGAATTACGCAAATATAAAGATATTGGCGAGAGAAGAGCGATGAAGCTGTCGCATGTGTGTGTGTGTGTGAGAGAGAGAGAGAGCACTTCAGCACTTCAATTCTGCGAGCACTGAGCACCGAGCATTGAGACACGCCCACTTCATTTCCCCGGCGTGTCTCAGTGCTCAGTGCTCGCCGAGCTGAAGTGCTCACTCTCTCACTCTCTCTCTCTATCTAGGTGCAATTTGCAGCGCTCATTTTAAACGACAACGCTCGCTGATACTGCTCTGCGCTCTCTATTAAACACCGTAACATCATAAACATAATACTCAGTAGGTTACTCATTTCAGTATCAGTATCAGTATCAGTATCAGGATTGACGACTACCAAAAGATATGTACTAGTATTCAGTCTGGAAAAAAGTCGTATTGATTCATCACTAGTTAAACGTCTGCTACTTGGTGCAAGCGTCAGTCCATAAACTACGATAAATCTTACATTGTGTTCGTGAAAGCGGTTGCAGGTCAAACCACCTCAAGTCTTCTTTAAAAAAAAAATGTCACCGATATTCTTTCTGGCCCCTTTTTCAAAAGATTGTTTCATCTTCCCACAGTGAGACGACTCTCATTTGACATTCTGCCGCTAAAAGCACGGACACCGTACAGGTATTTAGGGCTGTGATGATGTAATTGGCCACGAGGGGAACAGACGAGAGACACGTCCGCCGCGGAGCCGCCGCTGATCTGCCGCTGATCCGCCTCTACCTACGCTTATTGATTTTCTCAGTCTGGCACTAAGGAAAAATAATTGCCACATATAATGTATTATTTAATTATGAGACAGAGCTCTCGAGTTTTTTTTTTTTCTTTTTGAATCACAGAAGCGTTATGGATAATTCAGCACACGGGACTCTTATTAACGAAGGCTGATATTAAATGCTCTGTGTTAGAGCTCGGATTTATGAGAATCGCACTCGGCTCCAACTTTTCAATACGCTTTGTATAATTGAGAGGAGAGGAATGAACTCAGACAAAAGTTTCTGCCTTCATTTATTTATTTATTTATTTATTTATTTAGACTGAGAGGATGAACTTCCTGAGGAGAGAGTCTTAAATCCTCAAAATAGTTTCTGAAAGGATTTTTGGAGAAATTTGAGATGTTAGATGCAAATATAACTAGAATATAATGTTAGAAACTGTTATTTAAATGAATCGAATATTTAACATTAATTCTAAAAGCACACCGTGTCAGCGGTAACAGATCAAATGACCAGTTTTATTGTTTTTTATTATTTTAAATTAAATTATTAAATTATTCTGGATATCTTTTGGATATTTTTCTGGTCACTGCAGTCAGATTAAAACTAGCTCTAAACCTGATTTACTTTTTGTGTATTTTATAAGGTTGTGGGCTTTTTTTTTTTTACAGGAAAATGTAAGATTTTTTTAAATGAAAACTTTTTAACTAAATTTAAATTGCCTCTAAAATGGAATAATAATTTTTTTTAAAAATCCAACATGTGCTTACTTTAATTTCTTTTAACATTAACTATCATTTAGTATTTATATTTAAATATTTAAATATTTATTTATATTATATGTGTAGTCATATTATTACCTATATAATATAATATAATTTATGTTTTTTAATCTGATAATCCGAGAATGAAATTAAATTAGATTTTTTTTTATTTTAAATAATTAAAATAAATTAATTTTATTTAATTTTCCTTACCATGACCAGTCAGTCACATTAGTTCACACTTGTCATGTGATGGAATTTGGTGTGTTTCCATAATTGTTGTTTATATTTTTAATAGATGAACGTAGATTAAATATAACAGATGTTTTAAAATTAAATTTAAAACTCCGGATATTTATTACACAACAGCAGAGCTGATGCTGCTTAACGTTAAATGTGATTTTATTTTCTTGCGTGTCTCTCAGATCATTTTCAAATCTCAGTCTTGCTGAATCTCCTGAATGATGACAGTTCATTCTATAAATTGCGAAGAAAAAAAAAATTACAGATATGTTTTTATGAAAATAAAGTAAAATCAGTGCTTTTTTGTGAATATATAGCCACATCTTGTTCAGAAGAAATTACGCCTCGTCTGTCATCATCACTGGACTGATCTACAGTATCTGTACCAGATCATTTTGTGCGGAGTGACGGCCGAGACAGATTCCAAGAAAATGAGCTCTGACCTTTGACCTTTCACTCGGCTGTGCACCTGGGACCGTGGAGGTGACGCGAGGAGCAGATGGGAAGATCAGCGGAGCTCCAGAGTAACAGAAGGACATGAAAAAAACAACCAAAAAAGGGTTTAAAGCAAAAACAGAGACGATACGATTGAAAGTCATGGGTTCGGTGCATAAAAGACGATATTTTAAATCAGAAATTGATTTAAACTCCTGCTCCATTAACACTGATTGATGAAACCTTCAGCTAAAAGTTCTACTCGGTTATAACATGCTTATCTCCGTAACACTAACCATCAGCTTTATAATGTTATTATAGTAGAATTATAATATAATATTTACATTATAAACTACAATTCATATGCCAGGTTTACACTCTACAACTTTCTGGAGTTCTGGATTCTGATTGGTCAGAAGGCGTTGATTAATTTTCCGGGACAGCAGCCCTGACAGTAGTGACAGTAGTTTATATTAATGCTCTCGTCCTAATACGTTATCGTTTCTATAGTAACAGCTCATTCACAGGGACTCGTACGACGGATGCTCCACTGATAATAAACGGATTAAGATGTTTATGTAATGTAATGTTGTAATGTTTATGTTTATATAACACTGATGGAAGGAGTCTCCAGTGTCAGCGCTTTGTAACAGTCAGAGGTGAAGCTGTAACTTTAAGTTCTCCGACATCTTCAGGACAGACGAGTTTACGCTTCTTCTTCACGGTTTCTCGGTAACATGCGTAACAAGCTGCGTTCTTCTTCTCTTATTAACTTGAAGAGAGAGAATAAAGAGCGGCTGGTGAGGGAACGAGTGTTTATAGCTGCTATAACGTAAGCGACAACAGGAACACAGAACATTAAATGTTTCTAAACGGATAAACAGTACGACATGGTGTTTTTTAATAAATTAAAAAATGAAATTGTTGGTAAATTGCTGTAGTATAAGAGCAATAAAACACTTGGGGATGTGATTTTACAGGAAAATAATCACACAGTGTTTACTTACTTACTATATACTCATTATTTACTTTGACTCTTTAACACTTTTATAAATTGTAATGTAGAAATGATTCACAAATCAGACATCGTTAAAAAATACTTCACTTTACTAATTCATCATCACTGTGTTTAATAAAGCTGATGTAAACAGGATGTACACATTCATATATATTCGTGCATACGTACAGGACATGAACATAAGAGTGCATAATGTATTATAATAATTAATGCAGATGTTATTAATGTCGTTATTACTGCATTAGCAAAGGAAATTAGCCTTTTCTTTTCTCGCCAAAGCTATCATATTTTAGAAACTAGCGCTGGAGGTCAAAACAAAAATATCATATCATAACACTTGACACTTCTGCAGTACACCTTCTGTATCATGATATCTTGGTTTGCTAACAAAATATTAAATTAAACTTTAAATATTAAAACACTTAAAACTATTTATCTCTGAGTCACAATGAAAAATACAGAAAAAAAGATTTGTACTTCAATTTCTTTGATAAGTATAATTTTTTTTAAAAAATCTTTATTGGAGAATATTAACTTAATTTTGTTTGTAAAATGAAATTAAAATTTATGTAAACATGACCAGTGTCTCTCTCTCCCTCTCTCTCTCACACACACACACACACACACACACACGATAAATGATGTTTATATTACTAATAGATAAATGAAGATCAGATCTAATTGGTATTTTTAAATGTATAAGTGTATAAGTGTATTTTTTAAAAGCTGTGTTCAATGATTTTAATTTAATGTCTACAAATTTAATGATTTAATGTTGAAAAGAAGGCAAATGAAGTAATAATTTACAGATTTATTGTAGTTATAACGTTTTAACATCCAATCAATCAGCTGCTTGCAATCAGAGTTTGTAATTCTTGTATAATTACTGACAATATTTGAAACATCTCAGAAAATTCTATCACTAGAATAAAAATTCATCACGATATCAATTTAATTTTAAACCCTCATATCCACAGCCTTATTAGAAACCAGGAAAAATGTTATAATTCATCACATTACAGACTGGAAAGAGAGTACAGGAGATTTTATACTGGTATTGAAGTCACTGCGACTGAAATGTGGGTTTCTGCTTCCACCTTGAGGCTCTGCAGGAAAACAGCAGGAAAATGAGGGAAGTGGAGCTGCGAAAGCATCAGGAATATTTCATCATTAAATTTTATTATATAACAGTTTTGAGGCAGATGGTGTGATTTTTTAATGGACTTTTGAGTCTTTATTATCTTTATTAGTTTAAAAAATACACAGACAGGAAACCTCAAAAGACTAGAAATCTAAGAAAGTCCAACAGCTGGGTAATCAAATCTAAAGAGCTGGGTAATATTTTATTTAAGGATTATCCTTCATTACAAAAACAACACAATATCAGAATAATTTCTTCCTCTTTGCAGTCACTCTCTCTCTCTCTCTCTCTCAGCAATCATTCTGGTAAGAACAGTGATACGCAACTTGCTTCTATTCTTTATATTTTCATATACTGTATTATACAGTGAGTTGCTATGATGTACTGGTGTATTATTTTTATATGATAAATTGTATCATACACTGTATGACCAAATGTTTGAAGACAACTGACCATCACAGCCATATGTCCTTGTTGAACATCTCATTCCAGATTTATTCCCCCTGTGTTTGCTGTTATAATGAGCTCCACTCTTCTGGGAAGCTTTCCACTAGATGT
>CM075013.1:998355-1011112 GCA_037576675.1 Pangasius sanitwongsei | reverse complement strand
CTGGGGTGCAGTCGGTGTTCCAGTTCATCCCAAAGGTGTTCAGTGGGGTTGAGGTCAGGGCTCTGTGCAGGACACACTTCTATACAACTGTGTGTTTCCAACACTTGTGGTAACAGTTTGGGGAAGAAGGATATACTTTATGAGTGTGAAGGACAGGGGTGCACATACTTTTAGCCGTATGGTGTGTCTTGGTACTTGGTACAACCTTCTAGGGTTTGTTAAATGTTATAAAATATAGATTATTTGTTATAATAATTGATAATTATACATAACAGAAATTCTCATGAGATATAGCTGACAAAATATAGTGAAGAAATGATTAATGAATTGTTTTTGTTTAAAATACAGCGCGCCTCCATCCTCCAGACCGGTAGGTGGCGGTATTGCAGCAGCGTGTGTCTTTACCAGCCGCTGTTAAGTCAAAGAAGAAGAACAAGAACAAACAACAAAGACAAAAAAGAAGCAGAAGAAGAGTAGCATTTTAAGTCACTTGTACATTATGTGTTATCTTTGACATACGATTTGTATTTCGTGTTGATTAAGTGGTAAAATATTGTATATTTCTATAACTGTTGTGTCATGACTCGTGATGAGAGATAGCTCAATGGAGTTTAAAGAGACTGTATGGTTGTTTCCGGAAGTGCAGCGAACATTTAAAATTCTTCATGAGCGGAATTATGAAGGTATTTAAGTGTACAGAAAAAATCTGTAATTATTTCTATCTCTTAATGGTTGATTTATGAAGTCTTTACCACGCACAGAGCAGTTTAACTCGCGCCAGGGGTCAGTAACCTGTCAGACCCTCCGAAGATGTTCGGCTTCTCCCGGCTCTCAGCCGAAGGGAAAGTGGGCGTGGCTACGGGAGTCGTGTTCTTCTCCATGCTCATATCCAGAACGGTGCTGTCGGAGCGCGTGGATGTAGGCATGCGCGCGCGGTTGTTTCGGGCGCAGTTTCTTCTGTTCATCAACTCGCTGCTGCTCCTCGGCTCGCTCTACATCTGGAAGCGCGTGGTGACGCGGCTGGGCGGCGCGAGACTCCCCGCCGCCGCGTCAGCGCGCGCCTGGTCGCACAGATGTTGGCGCGCGGCCGTGCTGCTCTTCCTCGCGCTCGCTCACTGCAGCTACCTGAGCATGTTCTACCTGGTGGACACGGAACCGCACTGGCTGTCCTTGCTGAGCTTCAGCTGCCTGGGTGTGTACGTCATCCTGCTCTTCCTCCTCGTGGTGTTCAGCTGCGCCAGCCGCGTGCTCCAGATGTTCTCCAAGGGTTCTGTGGCGGCGGTGAGCGGCTCAGCCAGGCAGACGGTTCTCGCTGTAGTGATGACCGCGCTGTTGGCCGTGTACGGGCTGCTAAACGCCGCGCAGCCGCCGCGGGTGGTGGAAGTGGAGGTTCCTCTGGAGAAACTGCCGGCTTCGATGGACGGCCTCAAGCTGGTGCTGCTCTCAGATATCCACTTAGGACCAACAGTCGGGCGCTCACAACTACAGCGCATCGTCACCATGGTCAATCAGCTAGAACCAGGTAACACAAAATGTAGGATTTTACGAGGTGTTGGAGCTTCTACTGCTTTCACGATGCTACCAACACCATGTTTCGTTAATTTCATTAAAGGAAAACTCCACCCTGAATGACATCGTTAATTAAAATGTTGGGGTTTTTTTTTTAATAATGAAATATGTGTGATGTGTTTAGTGATTCGGTTGTGTGTCGTGATGATGTCACAGGGTGACGCTTTGTTTCTACACATGAAAATGTGTGAAAGTGTGAAAAGCGTGTGTGTGTGTGTGTTTCTGTCAGATGTGGTGGTGATCGTAGGTGATTTGACCGACTCTCAGGTGACCCGTTTGAGGACCGCTGCAGAACCGCTGGCTCTCCTCCGACCTCGACTCGGCTCGTACTTCGCGACAGGTCAGAACCGAGTGCAGAACCGAGTGCAGAACCTGGTTTGCAGAAAGATTCAGAAATAATCACTGTGCTGTGTGTGTGTGTGTGTGTGTGTGTGTGTTAGGGAACCACGAGTACTACACCGCTGATGTGGACAACTGGTTCGAGTTCCTGCGCTCGAAGGGGATAGAACCTCTTCACAACAGCCACGCTCGAGTGTTCAGACCCGGACAAACGCAGGACTGGATCTGCCTCGCCGGAATCGACGACCTGGAAGCCAGCATGCTGCGGTGAGCTTTAGTCCTGATTTTATTTATTTCTCTTTTCATTCATATCTCTGATTTATTCTTATCATAATTTTATTTTTATTCTGATCAAAGTGGTCTGTGATGCATTTAAAAAAAAAATTTGGATATTCATTTTGGATATTCTAGATGTTTTACCTGGTGTCTTATGGAGAAATGAAGAGAAGAGGGGAAAATATGTCAGGATATTCACTTACTCAGAGAGAAAGAGCGAGAGAGAGAGAGAGAAACAGAGAGACAGACAGAAGGAATGAAGGAGAGAAAGAGAGAGAGAGGGAATGAGGGAGAGAAATGGGCAGAGAGAAAGAGAGAGACTGAGAGAAAGAAAAAAGAGATAGATGGAGAGAAAGAGACAGAGTGGGAGAGACTGAAGAAGGGAGAGACAGACAGATGGATAGAGAGAGAGAGAGAGAGAGAGAGAGAGTGTTCCATCTTAAACTAATGTGCTGTAACTTTAATTTCCACATTTTTAGTCTTTCTGTCTCTTTCCCAGTTCTTCTTTTCTGTCGTTTTTTTAGCCTGAATGAATCTGACAGCATTTTTGGTGTTAATTTATTATCAGTGTTCGCTTTCACATCTACGAGTCTGTTTTTCAAGTCTAAATGAGAGCTACACATAATTAAACACAAAAAGCAACAAATTATGTCAATTCACAATTAATGATGATGACGTGGAGAAGGATGAGAGTTACAGACAAATCACCTTGCTAGCCTGTTAAACTATTTACACATCACTTTAAAATTATCAAATAATTTTTATCCAACAGCTGTTTGTCCTTTTTCAATAATAATCCTTTTAAATCGATGCGTCGATCCGAGTCATCGGATCGTTACACCACTCGTGTGTGTAATAATAATCGTGTTTGCGCTTGTCTTCGGTTTCAGGTATCCTGGTCATGGGATGGATGTTGAGAAAGCTCTGAGTGGTTGCAGTGAAGAACGTCCGATTGTTCTCCTGGCTCATCAACCTCACGCTGCTAAACAAGCGCTCCAGCAAAGACCAGACATCAACTTAGTGCTGTCAGGTACACGTTCAGTTCACACTTCATTCCACACACATTCTGCCTGAATTAAGATTATTATTATTAGTAGGAGTATTATTATTATTATTATTATTATTATTATTAGGAGGAGGAGGAGGAGTAGGAGTATTATTAGTAGTAGTAGCAGGAGTATTGGTAGTAGTATTAGTAGGAGGAGGAGGAGTAGTAGTAGTAGTAGGAGTAGTAATATTAGTAGTAATAGTAGTATTAGTAGGAGGAGGAGTATTATTAGTATTAGTAAGAGGAGGAGTATTAGTAGTATTAGTAGTATTAGTAGTAGGAGGAGTATTATTAGTATTAGTAGTAGTAGGAGGAGTATTATTAGTAGTAGTAGGAGTATTAGTAGTAGCAGGAGTATTAGTAGTAATAGTAGTATTAGTAGGAGGAGGAGTATTATTAGTATTAGTAGGAGGAGGAGTATTGGTAGTAGCAGGAGTATTAGTAGTAATAGTATTAGTAGGAGGAGGAGTAATAGTAGTATTAGTAGGAGGAGGAGTATTGGTAGTAGCAGGAGTATTAGTAGTAATAGTAGTATTAGGAGGAGGAGGAGTATTATTAGTATTAGTAGGAGGAGGAGTATTGGTAGTAGCAGGAGTATTAGTAGTAATAGTAGTATTAAGTAAGTACTTAAGTTAGCACATATCACACACATCAAAAAAAAAAAAAAAAACTCCCAAGAGTTTTGGACTGATGGTTTTCCTAGTCTGTGACCTAGTGAGCCAATATCAGAATGTATTTTTATAGACTTCAAAGCACTATTGTAAGTCACTCTTGATAAGGACATCTGCCAAATGCCATAAATGTAAATGTAATAGTAGTAATAGTAGTATTAGTAGTAGCAGGAGTATTATTAGTAGTAGTAGTAGTATGTATGTATGTAATTTGGATGATTCAGGCAAAATATGTGAAATCAGATGTGCATGATCAGAATTAAGTAATAAAAATTAAATAATATTTATTTAATTAACAAATACTAAGTATTAATTAATTATTAGTAATATCAGTCATTTTAAAATGTATTATTTTATTTTATTATTGTTAAATTATTCATCATTAATTAACATAGACTAAATAATTCATGTTTATTTATGTTAATTTATTCATGTTTATTTAATTACACTAGTGTTTGTTGATTATTAGCATTAATGTTATTTAATTAATTGATATTGATTGTTATATATATATTTTAATTTTGTTTTTTTAAATATATATAATTTAATTATTATTAAGGGATTTGAATGTAATATGTACATTATGATATTGATATTATAATGATATTGAAAATATCAGGGAGGTTTATGAACCAGGGAAACTAACCATGAGCCCTGATTTTGCAAAACTAAAATCTGATTTCACCCAGGTTTATTTTTTGAAATGAAGATTTTAAAAATGACACTCTGTCTGTACAAAACAACCCGTGCAAAATATTCTGCGTTTATGAGTTTGATGCTGTGTTTAGGTCACACTCATGCTGGTCAGCTCTTCCCTCTCACTCTCCTGGCGTTCCTGGTGAATCCGTACTTCTGTGGACTTTACCGCATCTCGGAGCACACCACGATCTACGTTACTCCCGGAACGGTTTATTACGGCATTCCAATGAGAATCGGCAGCCGTGCAGAGATCACGCAGATCGCACTGAAATCTGCCTGAGTGTACATGCACGGACACACACACACACACACACACACACACACACTTGATTGTATGCTAGAAGATGCCACTAAAACAGCAGCACTTTTTTAGCTCATTGGTTTAAAGGTTGTACGCATCATAACCCGTAATATGATGCGTCATAACAATTTGTTAACATACTTTTATCGCCACACATCATGCTCATTCTTCATTCATCTTCAGGAATTTATAATACCTAACCCTACAATCACGCTAGCGAGCGACAAAGCTACACGTGATCGTTCATTTTCTACGTGCATACGTGTCACAGTGCCGTGATTTCAGCGCCAGAGCAACACTGAATCTGAGATTTTCTCAATTCTATGCAAATTAGATTGGACACGCTAAAGAAGCAACAAATTCAAATGGCTTGAATGAATCCTCGGACCAAATCCTACGGCGCATGTGGTCCGGCGCTTCCCCTTTACTGTCAGAAATTGAGGAAACCGTGACTTATAAACGTGGTTTCATCGTATCGTCTTGTATACGAACTCTCATTATCATTAAATGTGTATAGAGACATTACGAAGAAAAATCAAGCTTGGAAGGAAGTAGCAGAGATCGTTGATGCCTCTGGTGCGTGTACGTAGCTAGTACAGTTAGCTCGCTTTTCTAATCTAATCTGAGAACTAACGAGTACAAAGTCAAGCACATAACATGTAAATCAAGCTTAAGTACATTACAGTGGGCTATGGGCTATGCGTTTTGACTATTACTGTTTGTCATTAGAACTAAAATATTATATATAATGCTGGGCAGGCCACGCCCACAATCAACAACAGAAGCAGTCAACCAAAAGAGAGAAACTACAAGTGGCACGAGTGATTTTTTTTTTACTTGATAGTGTGAATGTAGGGGAACAGGGTGGCGTGGTCCTGCCTTCGATCCTGAGCTCAGGTTACTGTCTGTGTTCTCCCTGTGTCCGTGTGGGTTTCCCGCGGGTTGTTAAGTTTCCTTCGGACTCCCAAAAACATGCTTGTAGGTGGAATGGTGATGCTAATAGGTGTAAATGTGTAAATGTAAATGTGTGTCTGCTTGATGTCCTGTGATGAACCGATGGCGTCCTATCCGGGGTGAATTCCCACCTCACGTCCAGTGTTCCTGAGACAGACACCGGATCCACTGCGACCCTGACCAGGATGAAGTGTTTACTGAAGTTGAAAGAATGAATGAATGAATGACTATTTGTTGCCTAACACTGTTCTCACATCATACAGGTTCATCAAATTTCCTTTAGCGTAGATAAAAATGCAAGAACGTTCCAGTAATTTGTGGTAGAATGAGCCCATTTTAAGGATCAAAAATTCTAAGGATTCGTTGCAAAGTCTGTTATCCAGAACATCTCCTATCAGATACCGAAGCTATAGTGAACCGCAGCAAGAACTCTTTATGTTGTCACATACAGACTTAATTCAACTTCAATCAGGGTTCCTAGTGTATAGTTAGGATTATTTAATTGCCATAGGTTTGATTTATAGATATGATATGGTTATTGTTTATTATTGCTGACTTATTAAATAATATTCACGACTGGCAGTGAAGATTTACGAATAAAGCCAATCTTACTTCTGTAAGAGATCTTAAGAAACTCTTCTGAATTCTGTAACAGACTGTGTGATGGAGTGTGTCCCCGGGTTTTACGATGAAGATCCTCTAACGATAGACTTGCGATTAAACAAAACGACTACGTACGACGCTGCTCATGTCATCGAATCAGCGTGATACGGAAATCAGCTCTTGCAGAAACAAGGTTCGCATTAAACACACACGAGCTTGAGGTAATTAGGAGATTTTTTTCTGTCCATTAGCATGTTTCGTTTATGTTTCTCCATCACCGCTACAGTATCTGTAGCTCTGTCATGGGGTTGGTGTCCTGCTGTTGGTGGGTTTTAGACGAGCGTCGTAGCAGCGCTCACACGCTGAGATTTTAATCAGAAAATTCTCACATTGTTAGAACTTTGTTCGTCGGCCATCTTTGTTCTCACGATATGCGTTCTAAGATCGCCGATCTCAACTCACGACCAAAGAATTCTTCTACAATGCAAGATTTTCATGTAAAAATCGCTTATGAGTTTATAAATACTTTCAGACGATTAGCTCATGTTAATTAACTAGCTAATGTTTGTAGCAATGATTATGAATTGAAATGGATTTGTAAGGTTCTGTATAACGTTTTTCACACAATTAGTTATAAATATTAATTATAAACCCCTAAATACATATGAGAAGCAATTACAAGCTGTAGAAGTTTAACTTTATTGAATTTTATGACTCAATATTAAAATCCCCAAATTGTCACATATAACAATCATTTCATAGTCTTTATTTATAAATATGAAATATAATATCCTCACAAAATCCTGTCAAGTTAGCTTAAAGCTAGCTGGCTTACAAATATGTATGTAAATATGTATAACTTTACGTCATGTTGGCTAGCTGGAAAAGTTTTATTAAAGATTATGGATATTTTGAGAAATTTTATAAGGTTCTGTCGGAGTAAACATATTTTGCAGAAATTAGTTATAAATGTTATTTACATTTCGTTAAATACTTGAGAGGTTTTCGAGCAAAATGTTGCATAAAAGCACAAAAAAACAAGTTATAGAAGTTGTATTTGGTTCAACTGCACTAGTTTTAAGATTTTAAAATCACAAAATTGTAAGACAGAACTTTATAATTCCATGGTCTTGATTTAGAAACTTGACTGTAACGTTTTCAAAATTCCTGTCAGGTTAGCATAAAGCGACCGCCATGTTTGTATCTGGGAGACTTCCATATATGGACTTAGCCACGCCCACGCTCTATATCTGTGTTGTTAAAGACACGCCCCCTCCGAGCTGCTGCTGTTATTAATATATTTGGTTAATAACTCGATGATGCACTGTGTGTTAGCTCTAAATATGAAGTGATCTTACAGAATAACTTGAAACTGGTGATGTGATGCATGTTATTTAATAGTTCATAATTGCTGCAAATCAATCATGTAGAAAAACTAGAAAAGAGAGAGAGAGAGAGAGAGAGAGAGAGAGAGTTATTTTTCAGGTGGAGGTGGTGCTTTTCTTTTCACTGCCCGCAGTATGGCTTGTTGCACCACCGGGTACAGCTTGTGACAGCCCTCCACGCACGTTCTCACGGCCGCCGTTAACGTGTCCTCGCGCATCTCGCCGTCCGCCCGCAGCCCGGAAATCTGGTTCAGGTTGGGGAGAAGCGCCACCGCGACGCGTCCCTGGTTTTCTCCGCAGCTCCCGCGCGCGCCGCCCTGCTCCTCCGCCAGGTCCGGGTCCACGAGGCACCGGTCTCCCTCCTGCCTCAGCGCGCAGCCCAGCACCGTGTCGTACATCTCGATCCCGGCGTCCGCGAGCGCCATGGACGCGCAGGTCACCGCGTGCGCCAGGACGGAGCCGTCGTTCTCCAGCACCACGACGTTCACGTCGACCTGCGCGCGCGGGTAGCGGTGCAGGCACGCGCCGGGCTGCAGGCTCTCCGCCAGCGCCGCGGACAGGTCGCGCTCCTCGGCGCTCTGGATCCACGCGCCGCGCTTCGGGCAGGAAAACGGCGCCAGGCGGAAGTCGCACACGAGGCGGCCGCTTTTCATGTCGGTCTCGTCCTTGCGCTCCGTTTCGCGCGGACCGTACACCGAGCAGATGATCTTCGTGTTCCCGGCCTCGAGGTACGCAGAACCCTTAGCCTGGCTCACGAGACCGCAGCGCGCGAACACCGGGCGAACATCACCGTCTCCTCGCGCGCCCTGCCTGCTGCTGCTGCTGCTGCTGCTGGTGGTGGCTTCAGAAACCGGAGGAAGAAATAATAACGGAGACTGTGACACCTCCGGTCCACGGATACGTTTAGTATCTACCGGCATGTTTCACTTCGCGCACATGAGCACCAAACCGGAAATGCGTTTTTTTTTTTTTCTTTTTCTTTTTTGTTATTGTTTGTTTTTACCGTGCATGCTTCTGATCTTTCTCGCCATCTACCGGACTGGAGTGTAATGTGCAGAAATGTGTTTATTTACAGTATAATAAAATCTAAAATCATTTCATTTAAAGGTGCAATAGTCACTAATTATCATTTCTTACTAATACACATAATGTGGAAAATTATGTACAAATCATAAAAACTAATAGTTTAAGCCCATATCTCAGAACAACTGTATTACATAGCTGTATTTCTTATTAATTATATAAATATTTACTAATTAAGTATTTGCATATTATGAATGAAATATTACATTATTAATAGTCAGTGCTGTAATGCTGATGTAAACAAGATGTTTTTTTTTTAAAACAAATAAAATCTTATTAACACTCGTTCACGTGCCCGTTGTGGGAGCTTGAGGTGGAGGTCAGAGGTCAGCATGGGCGCTCTGAGCTACGCAGCTCCATACGCAGCAAGCTGCACTGCACTGTGTGTTCTGACTCCTTTCTATCAGAGCCAGCTTTAACTTTTTCAGCAGTTTGTGCTACAGCAGCTCTTCTGTGGAATCGGACCAGACGGACCTTCGCTCTCCACACGCATCAGTGAGCCTTGGGAGCCCATGACCCTGTCGCTGGTTCACCGGTTGTCCTTCCTTGGACCACTTTTGGTAGGTGCTAACCACTGCACACCGGGAACACCTCACAAGACCTGCCGTTCTGGAGAAGCTCTGACCCAGTCGTCTAGACATCCCAATTTGTCCATCGTCAAAAAAGTCACTCAGATCCTTACGCTTGCCCATTTTTCCTGCTTCCAACACATCAACTTCGAGAACTGACTGTTCACTTGCTGCCTGATAATCCCACCCCTTGCCTACATTATTCACTTCACCTGTCAGTGGTTTTAATGTCATGGCTGATCAGTGTATATCATATCATACACAGTATAGTGTAGTGCATATCATAATATATAACCTACTCCACTCTACAGTGCAATTTCCAACCAATTTATAAGACTTTCTATAACAGTACTGATGGTTTATCCATATTCTCCTCTATCACTGGGACAGCATTGCATTTTGTCCTATACCTCTACCCAGGTGAGTCCACAGGTGAGGCTGAGTGACACGTCACGTGACTGTAGTGGTACTACAGGCTATGTATGTACAAACACACACACACACACACACACACTGAGGCTGAAAGCACGCGGTAAGCGGTAAGGACAACCTACAGCGCGTGCGAAATGTCTTCAAATAGACGTCTCACGAGCCGCGGGTCACGTCAAAACTCACAGATCATTTCAACATTTCTCACCTGAGTGCGACATTTTTTTTGGTATAAGTGCCTTAACCTGGAGCTCGCGCTCTGTAGAATGAAGAGCCGGTTGGCTGTTGGGGTGGACCGGACCGGACCGACTCCGCACGCGCACACTGCTCGCTCCAAGTGACGTTAACTCCTCGGTCTTAAATCAGGCCGCGAGCGCGTCGGTGTCTCCGTTGGCGTCTCCGTCCGGTTGCATTCCCCGACTCCACCCCGTCCCGTCCCGGTCCGTCCCGGTCGTGGAGAGCTGAGCGCGAGCGCCAAGCATGGAGGAACTGGCGCGTGAGAGCATCCGCAGCATCAGCTTGCTGTACAAACCGGCGCGAGGCACCGAGGCACCGCGTCTCGGCTCCTTCGGGGCGGTTTTCATCATGCTGAAGTCTGCACTCGGAGCCGGACTCCTCAACTTCCCCTGGGCTTTTGAGAAGGCAGGAGGTGTGAGCAGAGCCATCAGTGTAGAAATGGTAAGTTCAGGCTTCTCACTTCCTCTAAAGTGGATCATTTTAGTTTAAAACCATCTACAGTATGAGTCCAAAACGACCAAATTAGCCGCAAATTAAATATGCATGAATATTCATAATTATGCAAATTTGTAAACGCCCCCATGTCCTTCCTGCCAGCCTTCATTACTCACACAGTTGATACAGTTTACAGTATCAGACTCTTAGTTTACGTCATCACTTTCTCAATGATTTATTTTTTGACAGCAGCCAAACATGTAGAGCGTTACCATGACAACCACTGTACATTAGCAAAGTTAGTATACATTAACGTTAACGCGTCACAGCCCCAGGTTCCAGGTTCCAGATCCAGTCTGTGTGGAGTTTCACACGTTCTCCCCGTGTCCTTGTGGGTTTCCTCGGGGTTCTCAGGCTTCCTCCCAGTAGCTGTATTGGTTAACACGCATGTGTGTGTGTGTGTGTGTGTGTGTGTGTGTGGTGCCCTGTGATAAACTGGCTTCTCATCCAGGATAAGGATGTCAGGATATGTTCCAGCACCATGCTGTCATCCTCTGTCAATCTGCATGGAGTTTATGTAGTGACATCACAAAGTGAGCTCATACGTAGCCCCGCCCCCAAACCTTTTTTATATGGAGGTACTGAGAAAGTGTCTTTCCAGGTTTTAAATTCATTCCCTGTTTAGCTTTCACTGTAAATCCACACTTCTACACTAAAAGTAACACGATGCACTTCTTTCACCTCAACATTCACACGTCAAGATGGACACCGGAGTCAGTAAAAGAACGTTGTTTAACAACCGCTAAAGACAAGATGTAGTACGTCTTAGTGGTGTGTTTCATTTGGAAAAATCTCTTTTAACTCTTATATATTTATCTTCCTGCCTGCTGCTCCCTACATACTGTAGTGCACTTCATATAGCGAACAGTGAACGATTTCAGACACAGCGACTGTTTTAAATCGAAAAATGTAAATGTAGCAACTGTTTGTTAACAATCTTGATCCAAAAACCCGAATCTATATAATCAGAATCAGCATCCGAGAGTTTAAATGTCACTGCAAACATTTCAACATTGTTTTTTTTTTTTAGTTTAACATTTGCAAGGAACATCAGTATGTGAAGTCTTTGATGAGTGCAACGTCCCAAATAACAGGACAAGATTATTAATGTGTGTAGAAGAGAGAGAGAGAGAGAGAGAGAGAGAGAGAGAGAGAGAGAAAGTGTGTATTTATAAGAGAGTGTGAAAGAGAGAGTGTGTGTGTGTGTGTGTGTGTGTGTGCACTTTTCTCATTAGGGTGTAAATTGCATGCTGTTCTTCACATGCTATTACTAATAAAGTGTGTGTGTGTGTGTGTGTTCTTGTCACAAGCTATCTACACCATATGTAATGTAATGTATATGCAAAGTAAACCATAAGAGAGAGAGAAAAGTGTGTGTGTTGTTTACAGTAGGAATGATGGTGTAATCTCAATATAGATGCATTTTTAAATTTAAATTATATGGATTTAGTTTTTGGGGTTTTTTTTATATAAGAAACTGGACCAAATGTGCACTGTGCAGTCTAGATCACATTTATTTTCTCTCGTATCCATGTCGAAACGATGTATTCATTTTATTTTAGTTGAATTTTAGTCATCTTCATTAGCACACAGCGTAGAGAGGACGTGTGTTGTGTGTTGTGTGTTAGCAGTGTGTCGGGTCTTTTCTCCTTCTCAGGTGTCTCTGATATTCCTGATCAGCGGCCTGGTCATCCTCGGCTACTCCTCGTCCATCAGCCGACAGAGCACATATCACGACGTGGTGAGAGAAGTGTGTGGCCGCAGGATCGGTTATCTCTGTGAGGTCTGCTTCGTCTTTAACCTCTTCATGATCTCTGTGGCGTTCCTCGTGGTGGTGCAGGACCAGCTGGAGAAGTGTAAGTGAGGTTTATTGTTTACTGTTTCTTTTTTACTCCATATGAAATCAATGTAGTAGTGATGTGTCCTTCACAAATGAGTCGACTCTTTTAGCTGAATGCCAAGAGCCGACTTGTATGTATGTATATATATACAGTATATACAGTACTGTGCAAAAGTTTTATATTTTTTAGTACAGACTTTGTTATAGATGTTTATTTTCTGACTTCTACATTATTGATTCAGTACAAAAACATTTTAGA
>CM075013.1:984222-998255 GCA_037576675.1 Pangasius sanitwongsei | reverse complement strand
TATTTAAAGCGAAGGATCGTCACATTAAATACTGACTCTGTTTCATTTATTACTGTTTACTGCCCTTTATAGGATTTCTTTAATGTAGAAACATTTAATTTCATTATTTTTGAAGGCGTCTTTGCTCTACAGCATTTCTTTGCATGTGACTAAGACTTTTGCACAGAACTCGGTGTGTCATGTTTTGTTTTTTGTTTTTTATGTCTTCCTTTTTGTAGGCAAAGAAAATAACAAGAACTAATTTTAATCTTATCGCAAACTTTGTCTCGGTTTAGTGAAAAAATGGCAACGAGTCATTCTGAAGCTGAAAGAGTCAAGCCAAATGATCCGACTCCTCATTTATGTACATGTAATAGTTTGCTCTATATTGTTCTTATGCTTACAATGAGACCTCGTTTGTTTTAGTATCATAGCAATTATTTTTACTAGTTGTTTACTAGTGATTTCTTCATACATGGAATGCCAGATTTTTTATTTTTTAAGTGAATTATTCTGAAGTGAAGCTATTGCCAGGAAAAACTCAAACCTCAGGAGCGGCTCGTTTAATGTTAACGCGATTAAATCACATATTAAAGGTTTCTTCCTCATATCGTCTCAAGGAGTTTTTCATTGCCACCGTCGCCTCTGGCTCGCTCATTAGGGCTAAATTCACATATTTACAATTTATTTTGTTATTTTACTATTTATTTCTGTAAAGCTGCTTTGTGACCATGTCCATTGTTAAAAGTGCTATACAAATAAAATTGAATTGAATTGAATATTTAGAAGTCTCCTATGTAAAAGTTTCTGTTTCTATTATTTCTGATGTCTTTCTAGTTGAAGAAATTTAAACAACTTTCCTGGTACTATTGATATTTATATTAGTTGTAGCGATACATATTATGTCATTTTGTTGTTCTGTTTTAAATTTACCTGTTCACATCCTCTTAGTCAATAAGAATTAAAAAAAAAAAAAGCTAATGTGACAATGGAAATTTAAAAAAATCTAACAAAGAAAATAATTTAATTTTCTGTCTTTTATTAAAACCTTCTAATCGTAGCTGATGTGCTGATGGTAAATAAATTCTTTTGCTGTTTTCATTAAGTAATTACTGACTTTCTGATTTGTATTTTTGAGTCTCAGTTATCTCAGACAACTTAATCTGGATAATCTAATCATGTTAATGAACCGGATTAATCTGACTAATCATGAGATCGGACGTACAGCATTTTGTTGCTACGTACGTTTGTAAAAGTTTATGGAAAACAGCGTTTCAGTTCATTCATTTGTAATTGAATATCTTTGTGTGTGTTCAGTGTGTTTGTCCTTATATGAAATGGTGACAGGAGCAAAAGTGATGCCCTATCACTGGTATACAGATCAGAGCTTCGCACTCTTCATCGTGTGCCTCGTCATCATCCTCCCTCTGTCCATCCCCAAAGAAATCAGCATCCAGAAATACACCAGGTATTCTATCAGAGGAAGTTTGGCGAATAGTACTTTACTAAATGGGTCATTACTTAAATAAATGATTACAGTATACTTGTGTGTGTGTGTGTGTGTGTGTGTGAAATGCAGTGTGTTAGGAACTCTAGCTGCTACGTACCTCAGCGTGGCTGTAATCGTGAAATATTACCTGGAAGAGGAGCACACCGCAGATCTCCAGCCTCAACACACAGGGTGAGTCTGTAAACGAGTCAAAGACAAAAAGGCTATATTATAAAATATAATTATCTTAAAACTTTTAATGTAACTTTTTGTTTATTTGTTTGTTTGTTTGTTTGTTTTATAAATATTTGATGATTAAAAATCTATAAAGTTTCTTGTATATAGTCAGCAATGAAATGGTTCTTCAAGAGTTCACTTTGTCAAGTGGATGATTAAGCTTCCAAAGAAAAAAATCAACTCGGAGAACAGAATAAAATCGACTTGAAAAACACTTTGTTAAATGTTTCTACATAGAACCTTTCAGTGACAGCTGAAGAACCCTTAAGGGTTCTAGATTTGTTTGATCCTGAGCTCTGATCCACTCTGATTGCTTCAAAAGACGTTTTTGTTGTTACCTGAGTGAGATCTTTAACTGAGACGCTGAACAGCGCAGCCTTAATAATAACTCAATCACTCTTCACAGTAGATAGTTTTCATTAGTCCTGTATGAATTATGTAAGTGTGTGTGTGTGTGTGTGTGTGTGTGTGTGTGTGTGTTACAGTAAAATACTGAGTGGTGTGATGAAGCAGAGTTACTGTCACCACCCTGAAGTTAATTATTTTCCAATAACAGCATGTCCCCAAGTGTTTTATTCCACTTACACCACAGCAATTTGTATTTTGTCCATTTATAGTTACATTTACCTGTCCACAAAACAGGTTAGTTCCTGTTGTCACTTACGTTATAGCAGCTATAAACAGTCGTTCCCTCACCAGCCTCTCTTTATTCCCTTTCCTGAAGTCCTTTCTTTCCGCAGCTTGTTACGCAGCTTGTTACCGAGAAACCGCAAAAGAAGCGTAAACTCGTCTGTCCTGAAGATGTCAGAAAACTTAAAGTTACAGCTTCACCTCTGATTGTTACAAAGCGCTGACACTGGAGACTCCTTCCATCAATGATACATAAACATCTCCTTACAGATCAAGTCCCTGTGAATGAGCTGTTACTATAGAAACGATAACGTATTAAAACGAGCGCATTAATTATAAATAAAACTGCGATTTGCAGCTGCACTACTGTCAGAGCTGCTGGTATAGAAAATTAATCAACACCTTCTGACCAATCAGAAAGCATGTCGTGGTGTAATATTAATTAATTCAGTATAATTAATTTACATGAAGTAATTAAAGGAGGTGGTTATACTGAGATTAAACATTAAAATGTTCTGCGTCCGTGATGCAGGTTAGACTCGTGGGCCTCCATGTTCAGCGTCGTTCCCACCATCTGCTTCGGCTTCCAGGTGAGATTCTGTTTTACGTTTCACTGGAGATTTATTTACTCTTTCACCTGGATTTATCAGTTTTGTGTGTATGTGTGTGTGTGTGTGTGTGTGTTTCAGTGCCATGAAGCCTGCATCGCTATTTATAGCAGCATGGAGAACAAAAAGATCAGTCACTGGGTCTTCATCTCTGTGACGTCCATGATCTTCTGTCTGCTCATCTACACTCTCACAGGTGAGTCAACTGTAATGTCACCTCTAATATCACCTGTAATGTCACCTCTAATATCACCTGTAATGTCACCTCTAATATCACCTGTAATGTCACCTCTAATGTCACCTCTAATATCACCTGTAAGGTCACCTGTAATGGTACTGTAAAATCAGCATTATGTCACCTGTGATATCAATATAAAGTGTCCTGTAATGACACCTGTTATTTTACCTCTAATATCACCTGTTATGTTAACTCTGTCACCTCTAATATCACCTGTAATGTCATTTTTAATATCACATGTTATGTTACCTCTGTCACCTCTATATCACCTGTTATATCACATTATGTCACCCCTAATATCACCTGTTATGTTACCTGTAATGTCACCTGTTATGTTACCCCTATCACCTGTAATGTCACCTGTAAATTACACTGTTTTACAAGTCACTCTGAACATAATAACTGTCTCTTATCCGATGACAGGAGTGTTCGGTTTCCTCACATTTGGACGTGGAGTGGCGTCAGATATCCTGATGTCATATCCTGGAAACGATGTGGTGATGATCATCGCGAGGCTGCTGTTTGGGATCTCAATCGTCACAATCTATCCCATAATACTTCTCCTGGGCAGGTGCATAGACAATAAATGTATCTCATCACAATCATGATAATGATCTACCTTAAAATGCTACGAAATCTGCAGTAAAACACACACACACACACACACACACACACACACTCACTCACTCCCTCTGTATGACTGTGTTCTCTTTCCTCAGGACCGTCATCCTGGCGTTGATGCTGCGTTACCAGGAGCGACGCGCCATCGTTACGGTGGCGTTCGAGTGCCGCTGCCGAGTTCTTCTGACCGTCCTGTGGATCGCCGTGACGCTTCTCATCGCTGTCTATGTTCCAGACATGAGTGACGTCATTAGCGTGATTGGAGGAATCAGTGCCTTCTTTATCTTCATTTTTCCTGGTGATATATTCACGCACACACACACAGTCAAACAATGGCAAGAAATACGAAGAAATGGGAATAACGTTGACCTGAAACGGTTCTCTTCCAGGGCTGTGTCTCATTTTTGCCATGCAGACAGAACCATTAGATCACAGATTAAAGTGAGTGATGATTTTACATCATTAAACTTGTAGCTATTAATGTTTTGCTTTTTTTTAAAAAAAAATATAAAACACTGGTGTCGGTCAGAAGTGAATGTAATTCCCTGTTGCGATACATTTTCACTTTCGTCACTGCGTTGCAGTCGTGCCACGGTGAAACGCAATCATTGTCCAATCACAGCCAGGAGCTGTACTCAGGAGGCGTGGCTTTCATCAGAGAACAGAAGAAGGATCTGAAAGCCCTTATGGAACGATTTTTATATTTTTTTATATTTGATATGAATAAATCAGTGAAATTATATAATGAGCGTCTGTGCTGACGTCCTTCGGATGATTTCTCTTACGGAGTTTGGAGGATGATATGGAGCATAATTTACTGGTTACACAACTGCACTATTTGTCCATGTAGTACACAGTTATAGAAGATAATAAAATAAAATTTGAATTTGAAAGATAAATTATTTATAATCGCACTATCCGGCGTCACCCAGATGAGGATGGGTTCCCTTTAGAGTCTGGTTCCTCTCAAGGTTTCTTCCTCATGTCGTCTCAGGGAGTTTTTCCTCGCCACCGTCACCTCTGGCTCACTCATTAGGGATAAATTCATACATTTACAATATATTTTGAATCCATTTATTTCTGTAAAGCTGCTTTGTGACAATGTGCACTGTTAAAATCGCTATAAACTTTAATAAAACTGAATTGAATTGAATATGAACTTCTGACACACATTCAGTGTTTAATTATTATTTTTGTTTGTTTTAAAAATCAATCCCTTACAATCCTCGTGTCATGAATGAAAAGCAATACCGTCTATGTTTCTATCCCCAGCGTGATTGCTTTTCTGTCTGACATGGAATCTCCTCCATAAGCGCTAACCGTTTCCATCACTATTAAACCTCGTTTTGTTTTTGTTTGTTTGTTTGTTTGTTTTTTAACAGGATGTTCCTGACAGGATGGGGCGTCATCACTGTTGTCGTTGGAACCTTCATCTTTGGCCAGAGTACCACCATCGCTGTCATGGAGCTCACACACAAGGCTTGATCATCATCATCATCATCATCATCTTCATCGTCATTATATTATTTAGTATTATTATTAATTACATAAGAAGTAAATAAAGACAGGGTTCTTCTGACGCTGACTCTGTGGTGGAGGAATTCTTCCTACTTACTTACCTCTAACTTCCACCTTTTTATTGTTTCTAAGTAGAAATAATGAGCAATTTAAGGAATTCAGGAATATATTTAATTACATTCCCTAACATGAGAATAAATTAATCAAGTTTTGGATTGAGTATTAATACTTACACGGATTATAGAGAGTGGAAACTTTCCCACTTTCAGACGTTTCCTAAACAAAAAGAACATTTTAACTCGGTGACTGAGGATCGTTTTTTGTTTATAAATAAATTTTTTATTTATTGTTTTACATTACAGATACATACAGTAAAATCCTGTAGTAAAAGGACGGCATTTTGGACGGTGGAATTCAGTGTAATTGTAAGCATTGTTGCTCAACTAAAATGAGAATATTTATTATTATTATTATTATTATTATTATTATTATTATTATTATTATTATTTATGCCATTGACGATACTGATACTGTATATAATAAAAGAAATGTTCCAAAATGTCTATACTGTGACAAATTTGATCAAATGTCTGAAAAAAAATAAAAAAGTATTTCCAAAGTCACGCTGTTTTTAAAGCTATGTTCTTCATCAACATCTTCTAGGTTAATTCTTAAGTGTTACAAATATTTCCTTTGTGATATCTTGTTGTAAAGTTTATCTACGAGTCTTTACAACAAATATCTTTTTTGGATATATATATATATATATATACCCCGATGCTTTAAAAGTCTCACCTACTCATGTTTGTGTTGTTTTCCTCGATTGTTATTCATGTTAAAATGCAAAATGTTTATTTTATAGCCTGAGAAAGAATCCAGTGATAGCTGTAGTGTAAGTAATTATTGTAGATGTAGTAAAAGTTAAGCAAAGTTTCCAGAGAAACAGGACGTTTCAGACAAAAGTCATTCATTTATACATATTTCTTTACATATAAATATATAAATTGTAGTTATCCAAGTTAGCTAACATTACTGTTTGTTGAAAATAAATCGTATGACACTGAATAAAAGGGATTCTATCATTATACCGGCTTCATGAAATATTTAAAATCAGTACTGCAGCTAAGATTAGATTAGTTACATTTCCTTCTTTTAAAAAATAATAACATTAGAATATTTCTACTTCTATTGTCGATAGCCGTAAACCTAAATTTGAAGTATATTTTCTCTTTTCTCCACACTGCTCTTTGACTTTATGATATCATTTCCTCTAAGTGAAAAAAAAACAAACTTTTTTTTTAATAAATAAAATTCATCACTTCCGTTAAAACAGGACTTCCGCATACGGACTTTTATTTTGAAAATTACCTCCTCTTATTGTACTGCTTCTCGTCATTGGGCTTCGGTGCTAAAGCTGAAAAATATTTGGGTTTTGTTTGTGTAAATCCGGATGTACGATTATATTTCGATACATTAACATTTCCTGATTAACCTGTGTGCTTATAAACTCTGAATATCTGTATTTTCCCCATATATATCTTAAATATTTGTATATCCGGTCAGGGTGTATGGGCGGACCGGAAGTAGCCGCAGTAGTAGTTCCGGTAGAGGAGCTGTTTTCAGGTTAACGATGACGGCGGCGGTGTTTTTCGGTTGTACTTTTATCGCCTTCAGTCCCGGTGTGGCCTTGTTCCTGCTCACCATCGCCCGAGATCCTCTGAGGGTCATTTTCCTCATCGCGGGGTGAGTAACTTTAATAACACACCGCTGTCAATGTTAGCTAACTGTCTAAAAGCGTTAGCTAGCTGTGTTAGCTTGAAACTGATGACGCGGTATTTATGAAAGTGCGCGTGATACAGATTTCTGACTTCACTTAGCTCAGTTCAGCTGACAACGTATTAACTTAATAACTTATTCTGTGTGGCCTTTAACTAACCGCACGCAAACATAGAAGAGAAATGTATACATGGATGCGTACATGCATAGAATACATACAGGGCACGTGCATACATCATGCAAACATCATACAAACATCATGCAAACGTCATATACATCATACGTGCATAAATATAAGGACGATAGATGCATGCATGCATGCATATTTCATACATGCGTGGAGTCTATATGTATACAGTCATTGCACATATGTGCATGAAACATACATACATGTGTACTTGGAATATAGATCGATAGATGACTTTGTTAATCCGAGAGGGAAATTTACAATAATACAAATATACAAAATACAGATAATACATATACATGCAGACATCATAATACATAAGTACACAATCATCATACATACATACAGACATCATACATACAGACATCATGCATACATCATCGTACATACATCATACATACGTACAGACATCATCATACATCCATGCATACATACAGACATACATACATTACAGATATACATACATTACAGATATACATACATTACAGATATACATACATTACAGATATACATACATACAGGCATCATCATACATACATACATCATGCATACGTACAGACAACATCATCATCATACATCCATACATACATACATACATACATACAGACGAACATACATACAGACATCATCATACATACATACAGACAACATACATACATACATACATATATACATACATATATACATACATACAAACATACAGACAAACATACATACATACATCATGCATACATACATACATACATCATACATACATACATACAGACATCATCATACATACATACATCATACATACATACATCATACATACATACATACAGACATCATCATACATACATCATCATACATACATACATCATACATACATACGTACCTTCCTGGTCCCACCATCTCTCAGGGTACAAGGAAGACCTGCATCGAGACTCTTCTCTGTTCTGGCACAGAGGTGGTGAATGAACTTCCCCTAGATGTCTGAACAGCTGAGTCACTGGCAGCCTTCAAACGACGTCCAAAGACCTACAGCTTCATAAAGTACTTAAGTTAGCACTTAACTTCAAAGCACTATTGTAAGTCACTCTGGATAAGAGCGTCTGCCAAATGCCATAAATGTAAATCATAATACATCCACACACTCCCTGTCCACTTTATTAGGAACACCTGTACATTCATGCAGTTATCTAATCAGCCAATCATGTGGCAGCAGCACAGTGTATAAAATCATACAGATGCAGGTCAAGATCTTCAGTTAATGTTCACATCAAACATCAGAATGAAGAAAAACTCTGATCTCTGTGACTTTAACCGTGACGTGGCTGTTGGTAACAGATGGGCTGGTTGGAGTTTTTCAGAAACTGCTGGGATTTTCACACAATACAGTCTCTAGAGTTTACACAGAATGGTGCAGAAAACAGAAAACATTGAGCGAGCAGTAGTTCTGTGGGTGGAAATACATTGTCAATAAGAGAGTTCATATATATATATATATATAATCATTTACAAGTGGAGAACATTTAAAACAACTGCCAACGTGGCCAGGTCATGCCTTCCAAGCAAATTCACCCCAATTGCAGACCGCAAGATGCTTAAAGAAGTCTCCAAAACCCTAAAATATCATCACAGGACCTACAGCGAGCTCCTGCTACAGCTGATGGCAAAGTGCATGAATCTACAATCAGAAAGAGACGCACAACTTTAATTATCATGGGAAGTGTGCAAGGAGGAAACCTTTGCTGTCTGAGAAATACATGAGGGCAAGACTGAAGTTTGCCAAAGAACATAGACAAAGACCAAGACTTCTGGAATAATGTGCTGTGGACAGATGAGTCTAAAATTTAATTATCTGGACACCATAACAGAGCGCATGTTTGGCGTTTCAGCAAAAGAACCTCATACCAGCTGTGAAACATGGAGGTGGAGGTGTTATGGTTTGGGGCTTTGCTGCAGCAGGACCTGGCCAGATCTCCATCAGAGCATCCACTATGAATTCTACATTGTATCAGAAGGTGCTTGAGGAACATGTGAGACCATCTGTCAGAAAATTGAAGCTGAAGCAGAACTGGTCCTTGTGACATGACAATGACCCAAAACACACCAGTAAATCCACCAAGGACTGGCTGAAAAGTACAAAATGGAGAACGGCCAAGTCAAAGCCCAGATCTAAATCCTGTTGAGATCCTGAGGAGTGATTTGAAACAGACTGCATTGAAGAAACCCCTCAAACATCACACAGCTGAAAGAGTTCTGCATTGAGGAGTGGAGAAATGTTCTTCCAGTCGACGTCAGAAACTGGTAGATGGCTACAAGAAACGTCTCACTGAGTTTATTTCAGCCAAAGGGGGAAACACTCGCTATCAGGGCACAGGGTGTAACTTTTTCCTCAGCTGAAATACTCATTTTTGTTGATTTCTTTTGTTTAACAAGTGAAAACAAAGTGATTTTTTGTTGTTGTTGTTTACATGCAATTTACATCACTTTCATCTACAGGCACAAATTAAAACAAGATCAGAAATTGGCATGTTGACATTTCTTAATAAAGATCTGAATATTTAATGGGGTGTCCTAATTTTTTCACATGACTGTGTATAAGAGAGGGAGAGAGAGGAATTTCAGGAATGCGATGGAGGGATGAGGAACTCTGTTCAGTTTATTTTCTCTTCCGTTTGTACTGACGCTGCTGTTTTTTGTGTTGTGTTTCTGTCAGAGCGTTTTTCTGGCTCGTGTCCTTGCTGCTGTCGTCGCTGGTGTGGTTCATCGCCGTACAGATCAGTAATAAAGACAGCGGCTCGCAGCAGAAAGGCCTGCTCGTGTTCGGAGTGCTGCTGTCCGTCCTGCTGCAGGAGCTCTTCAGATTCGCCTACTACAAGCTCTTAAAGTGAGAACGAACTTAAACTCTTACACGCGCTTCACTCGTCAGTGAAAACAGGAACGTTAGCGTGCTGTCTTTATTTTTATAGCATTCATCTGGTGTGATTTACAGGAAAGCCAATGACGGACTGCTGGCCATCAGCCAAGAGGACACGATGCCCATCTCTGTTCGTCAGCTGGCTTATGGTATTCATTACCTCAGTAACTTTTATAAAAGTTACAAAACAAATTTATTTAGAGAATGAATCGCTTGTTTTGAACTGCACCAGAAATCATGAACCACTTGTAGTGAAAAAGAGCAGAGAAATTTATCAAGTTCAAAATGATGATTAAAAAAAATAATAAAATGTAATAAAATGCACAAGGATAAAACAAAACATGATGTGAAAATATAAATACACAAAATGAGCATATGCAGATTCAAAAATTATATAATTTCAGAATAAAATACACAGAATGAATACATTTATGAAAAGCTATAATTAATTTGTAGTTCATAGCTCAAAGCAGTTCATTTCTATTTTAGATATTTCTTAAATATATGATTATAACTGTATTATATTTATAAATCTACAGATTATTCCTGGCAAAAATAGGTTCGTCAAAGAATCTTAAAGTGAGCCAAAAAAACGTGATGTGATCAGAAATCGTACAGCTCTGACCGAACGAATCAGTTGAACTGACTCACGAGTCAAATTGAATCATCTGATTTGGTGAATGAACAGAAGTTACAGACTTTAGAGGAGCCTAATGTCCGATTCGAAAGAATCGACGAATGAGTTTTATGATGAAACAAACTGATTCTCGGATTCTCATGACTCAGTTTATCCAAGCGATAACAGAATTTTTTGGAAATGGTTCAATTTTACGGAGCTAAAATTCAAATAAACAAAAAAATTTCCAGACTTTGGATGTGAGACAGACATCAGTACATCAGACATCAGGTGTCTCAGTAATAATACTTTACGGTTACGGTTTAATGTCTCGGAACCTCCTTTAAAAACAACACCTGCAGTAAAACGGTTTATTTTTGTCACTAATGTAGTTCAAACTGATTACAGGTTCAACAGCAGAAATACAAGAAAACATGGTAGTTTGATGAATTGTTTAATTAGAATTGGGAATTGAGATTTTAAGGGGTGTGTGTGTGTGTGTTCAGTGTCTGGTCTGGGATTCGGATTGATGAGCGGAGCGTTCTCGGTGGTTAACATCCTGTCCGACTCTGTGGGGCCGGGTACTGTGGGCATCCACGGAGATTCACAGCATTACTTCATTTCCTCAGGTGCGTAACCTGTGTGTATGTGTGTGTGTGGGGGGGGGGGGATCCGTCTGTTCCTGTTCTCAGAATCTCTCTTTTTTTTGGGTTTAACAGTGTGAGAGAATTAAACGCTGTTCTTCACGTCTACGTTTTTTTGCGTTCCTGTTTGCTCCCGGCGCAGATCTTCTGTGTGTCTTTGTGTGTTGTGTTTAATTTCGTTTGCTTTGAACCTTGTCGTATTTTTACGTTTTTTTTCCCCCTCTGCAGCCTTCATGACTCTCGCTATAATCCTGTTGCACATGTTCTGGGGCGTCGTCTTCTTCGAGTCCTGTGAGCGTCGGAGCTGGTGGTCACTCGGAGCCGTGGTGTGCAGTCACCTGTTAGTGTCATGCTTGGTAAGAAACACACACACACACACACACACACACACACACACACACACACACACACACACACACACGCACACACACACACGCAGAGAAACAGACGAGAGAGAGCCGTATGCAGAGAGACAACGAGACAATGAAAGACAAAGAGGGAGCAAGAGACACAAAGAGAGAGAAACATACAGGGAGAGAGACCGAGACAAAAATGAGTGAGGCACATACACATGAAGAGAGAGAGACGGACACAAAGAGAGAGAACAACAAAGAGAGACATGCACTGAGAGAGAGAGAGAAACTCAGAGGGATATGTAGGGAAACAGACGAGAGAGACGTGCATGCAGAGAGAGAGAGACAAAAAGAGGGAGGCACATACACATGAAGAGAGAGACAAAGACAAGAGGCGCAAAGAGATAGTGAGACAAAGAGAGACATGCACAGAGAGAGAGAGAGAGACATGCACTGAGAGAGAGAGAGACAGAGACATGCACTGAGAGAGAGAGACATGCACTGAGAGAGAGAGACAGAGAGAGAGAGAGACATGCACAGAGAGAGAGACATGCACTGAGAGAGAGAGAGAGAGACATGCACTGAGAGAGAGAGAGAGAGAGAGAGAGAGAGAGAGACATGCACAGAGAGAGAAAGAGAGACAGACACAGAGAGAGAGAGAGAGAGAGACACGCACAGAGAGAGAGAGAGAGAGAGAGAGAGAGAGACATGCACAGAGAGAGAAAGAGAGAGCGAGAGAGAGAGACAGACATGCACTGAGAGAGATTCACAGAGAGAGAAAGAGAGAGAGACACTGTGAGAGAGAGAGAGAGAGAGAGAGAGACATGCACTGAGAGAGAGAGAGACACGCACAGAGAGAGAGAGAGAGAGAGAGACACGCACAGAGAGATTCACAGAGAGACAGAGACACGTTCCTGATGCAGCTGCTGTCTCTTTAATTCGGTGTAATTTGTGTGTAAAAGCTCCGGATCTCTTTCACGCTGTTCTCCGTTCCAGACGTTTGTGAACCCGCAGTACGAAGGCAGTCTGATCCCCACCTACATGGTTCTGTGCGTGATGGGCGGCTGGGCATTCTCCTGCGCTGGCGGTTCTCTGAGGAACCTCAGGCTTTGTCTCACCTGCAGGGACAAAGACTTCCTCCTGGTCAATCACAGGCCGAGATAACGGATTGTCTCTCTGTAAAGACTGGAGCTCAGCGAGTTCACGGAGCTTCAAATCCTAGACTGTGGGCTGGGGGATTTTCCTTTGTGCGTATTCAGCACTTTTTTTTTTGTATGTTTCTTTTTCTGTCCCTGTACCTCAACTCTTTCTTTCTGAGACAGAAAGAGAGAGAATTGTGAGACAGCTCGTTATTTTTTTAAACAAGCTTTACAGTCAGTTACTGCTGGGTTTGACTGTGTGTTTATTCTCTGTTCTTCGTGCGTTTCTTAACAAATCTAAAATGTCGTAAGCCGGATTTACTGATAAATCGCTTCTTCAGAAGCTTCTGGATTCGATCAGCCGGATTGAGTTGTTTCGAGACGCACAAACGAGTCGAAACCCTGATCAGCGAGTCAGTTCCCAACATTCCGATTCATTTTTGTATATCATGATAATGTATAACAATCAAAAAACATTAAAATTGTCAGATTCCTTATACAGTGATGTCGAGGCTGGCAGTGGGAATTTGTCATAATATAAATATAACTCTCTAATTAAAATGATGTCTATAAAGATTAAGTCCATAACAGAGAAATGAACCAAAATAAGGAAAGCTTTAATTAAATCACCGTAACAATCACATAACCACAATTTAGCTATGTATTTATTTCCAACTTGTATCTAAATGTGCGTTAATCTTGTTTACGCCGCGCCTGATCAGGTTCGAGTTTACACACTCGTCGTCTTGGTAACAAATCCAACAGCCACGTTGAGGAACGAACAAATTCAGGCTCCCCAGGCAGAGAACAGAGCTCACGTGTCTCTGAAAGCGTTCACTTTATATTTTATTGACATTAATTACGTCCGAAAACATCGTCTGCATTAATATGAATTAATTTAAATGTCTTGATCACTGCTACTGTTTGTCTTCATGTTTAAGGAGGAGTGAGTGAATGTTGTATAGTGACTTTCCTATCAGAAGTGTGACTGATTAAATTATGCTCTTAAAGCTGATGTTTCTTCCCTTTCGTAAGATTCTCTGACTACTGTAACCTCAGCTGCTGGCAAAACGTTTATAAAATGGCACTGAAAGCT
>CM075013.1:969222-981722 GCA_037576675.1 Pangasius sanitwongsei | reverse complement strand
GAACCTATTACATATTTTGATTGTGATTTTTTTTTTTTTTTTCAAGAATTTGCTTTATCTACTTACATGTGTGTATAGCACATATGTTTCACACTCTTAAGAGAAGCAAAGAAACCCTGTTCACTGTTGAATGCAGTTTTGGTTGTGTACTTTTAACCCCTTAAAGTTTGGGCTTATTATTATGTTATTCATGTTAACATACCATATATTACTTAGATACTGCTATAAATTATTCAGTGCATTCAGTGACACTAATAGTATGCAGTTACAAGAGAGAGGAACGTAAGTCTGGACCAAATGATGATTCATTGAAGTTCAAGGGATTTAGAATACCTCCTGATATACTGTATATTGCCCTCTATTCTGTGTTTATTAACAGTTGTAAACCAGGTAGTGGGTGTAAAATTGTCATGCTCCTGATAACAAGGAAGGACCATTTTTTTTACTCTAGCATAATCCACTGAAATATTTTATCTTTAGTTACATTCAGTGTAGTGGCTTCATAATAGCAAACCATTAACCACTGAGGAGCTTAGCGAGAAAATAACTTCCATGACTCGTCAATCTATAATCATCCAATATACTTGCACCTTGACTCTTAATTTATAATCACCCAACATTGTCACATTTTGACATAAGTTCAGACGATTGCTTAGGTCATTATAGAAAAACATTTGGACATCTTATAGAATTGTACAGTCAACAAAAATACCCTCTTATTCCTTGAGAAAACATACAACAACAGGTGTTTTAAGCCCATCTAATCAACAACATTCACATTTAAACAGAGATGACAATTTACTGCTCCTGCAGTCAACTACACCTTCATTTGTTTCAGGTCTAAACATGCCACAGGTTCTCGGTCTCAGTCCTCAATCTTTCGCTCATCAAACAGAGCAGATGTTTGTGTTTTCCCTGTTCTTTTACACCAGATTTATGTCATGAATGGTTTTCTAAAGAAGAACGAACACAAATGTTCAGTACATGCTGTTCCCAAGATTGAGAACGACCGGCCTTTATTGGCATGTGTATTGTATCTGTTTAGAAAAAAATTAAACAAGTGCATTTTCTTTTCAGAAGAATCATCTACCGAAGATGAAAAGCCAACATCCTCTGAATCTAAAGAAGAAGAGGACTGTGAAGAAGACAGCGAGGAGTCATCTCACACATCAGCTGTAATCAAAAACATCCAGAACTTGAAACAGGAGTTCCTGGATATGCTGGTAGAGAATGTCCTCAAGGGGGCCACTGAGTCAAAAGACATCAGCATAGAAGTCATCCCTGAGTGTGATTGTGCTGTGGTTACTTTTACTAACAACAAAGGTGAACCATTACCCCCTGCATAAAGCACATACTTTTATTGGTGTATAATGGCAAATTATACTCAATGTAAAAAAAAAAAAAAAAACAATAAAAAAAACAATAGCTAGTTTGTGCTAAAACAATTGAGAAAAACACCCACACTAAAATTATTCACATATAAATAATTTTATGTATGTAAAGCTCATTCACATTAAAACATTAATATGCATACAGTAGTTACCATTATTACCTATTCAAATTTATTTTTAAAAAAGTGATTAAGGTAAATTAATCCTTCTTTACCTAGTGTAGTTTGTTGCCACGTAAACGAATAAATGATACCATTAATAGTAAAGCTATACAGTAACTCAATATTTGTACTAACTTGCAATAATGTATGCCCCCCTTGAGCCAATATCATTTCATCTACAGCGAATGTTATAACTTTCTGTGCTTTAGATGCAGTACACTTCATTAAGTCTTGCCCAGAGAACTCAATTTTCAAGAAGAAGAATCTGGAAATCAGTCCTCTAGAGATGACTACAAAGGTGAAAGTAGAAGATTTATCTTCAGACATGAACTCCGACTATATCATGCTTTATTTTGAAAAGTATGGTGAAATAGAGGGCGACGTGGAGATGCTAGAAGATGATGAATCAGCTATAATCACGTTTAAAGTTCACGCGGGTAAATATTAACTATTAAATATTTTGAAAATAGTCTTTCATTATAAGCAGTGTCATGCTTTGCAAGCTATAGCAGAATCTTGGCTTAGCATGCAGAGTAATCTTGTGTAAAGATCTTTCAAATGTTGTCTATGTTAACCTTAATAACTGCTGTGTGTAACAAAAATCTTTACATTTGTTTTTCCAGATGTAAACACAGTTCTGGGAAAACAACATCAGATTAGAAAGCACCCTATCAAAGTATTTCCATACTACGAATCACTGGGAGTTGCTCTCTATGGTAAAGAGAGACCCGTTTTGAAACTCCCAGAATCTTTCATAGAAAACATTGATAAATCTGTCTGGAAATATATTCAAGAACACCAAAAAACATTGGACCTAATCATGCAAGATATGCGGAAGCATTTCTGCCACCTGGAGCTTCAAGACCCAGCTGTAAGAATCAGTCCTCTACCTTCCATTCTTCAGCAAGGTTTACAGACAAAGAGACTTATCCAGACATGGAGGGAGAAGGCCTCTGCTGAGTTCACTACAGCAATGTCAAAATATAAGTCACTAGAAATCAAGATTGAGGGAGATGCATGGGCTGAACTGGAAGCAGAAGTCCACAAGATGTTGTCATCTGAACCTGTAACCCTGATCCTTCACAAAGGTCAAGGAACGATGATCATTGCAGGCCTTGCAGAAGATGTACACAGAACTGGGAATGTGGCACAGAGTACTGTTAACAGGATTACTCAAAGAATCCAAAGAGAGAAGAGCAGCATTGAAGATGGGTTCTCCATGACTCCATCTGTTTATGAGCTCATCATGAAAGATGGTTTGGAGTACAAAATCTGCAATGAATGTCCAGAACTGAAGCTGAGTTACAATGCTTCCAGTCAAATGTTAACTCTTTTTGGGATAAAAGAAGACGTTTTAGAGTCAAAGAATAAGATTTTGCAAGAGATTGTGGGCCTAATTCGGAGAATGATAGAACTCCACCCATCTATTCTGCAGTTTCTGAGTATGGGGGACAGCGAAGAACTGACCAAAGAACTATTCTTATCCAAGGGAATCAGTGCATCATTGGAGATTAAGAAAGACCAGGCGTTTCTTGTTGCTAAAACAGAGAGGACCTTGAAAAATAGTGAAGATCAGCTGAAAGCACAATTATATCATGCATGCATTGATATAGATGATCCCAGTGTGCTCAGGAGGGCAGAATGGCAAAATCTTGTTGACAGATTAAGAAACACAGTAAATTCGTCAGTTATGACAATGCTAATAAACACATCAGACAGCCAAGTTGTGATTTCTGGATTTGTTGAATCAGTGGAGTTAGTTCAGGAACAGCTGTCTGATTATGTGCTTAACAATTCCCGCGTTACCACAACCCTGCAGGCCGATAAGATTATTGTGAATTTTATAAAGGAGCACAAAAAGGAAGACTTTTGTGAAATTGTGAAAGACAATGTAAATGTTAGCTTTAAGGATGATACAGTCTCACTGAGTGGCCCAAGGCTTCATGTATCTGGGTGGAAGCTTGTCTTTGAGAACCTACTTTTATCTGTTTACTGCTGCAGCTTTAATGTAGATAAGCCTGGTGCCAAGAAGTTTTTTAAGAATAAGGAATTGATGGTTGTTGAAACAGCCAAGATGAAAATGGGGTGTGTAGTCGAGTTGGTAGATGAACATGATCGCAACAAGATGTCTTCTAACATCACAGGAACAAAGAGAGTTCGTACACCCGATGGAGTGGGGATTGTGGTTAACAAAAGTGACCTGTGCTTCTATCCTGTAGATGCTATAGTGAACGCAGCCAATGAAAATCTCGACCTCAATGGAGGTCTATCAAAAGCACTTTCTGATGCTGCAGGACCTCTACTGCAGGAAGCCTGTAACCAGATTATTAAAAAGAGGACACAGTTGAAGACAGGTGAGGTTGTCATTACTGAGGCTGGACAATTGCCCTGCAAGTATGTAATTCATGTAGTAGGGCCAGACTATGATAGTTCTAATCCTCAAAAAGCAGTTACTCTTTTGAAAAATGCCCTAAGAAGGAGTCTGAATCTTGCTGACAGAGAGTATTGCCAGTCGTTGGCAATACCAGCCATTAGTTCTGGCAACCGTGGATTCCCACTAGACCTTTGTGCAGACACCATTGTTTCAGCAGTGAAAGAATTCTTTGAGTTCATGAATGGAGACACATGTTTAAAGGAGATCCATCTGATTGACAAAAATGATAAAACCATTGCAGCTTTAGAAGCTGCAGTGCAGAATGTGTATGGGGGCAGTTCCACGAGTCAGGACCCAACATTCAGGGCAATTCCCAAATCCAGCAGCCAACAGCAAAACCTGAAACCAACAAACTCCTCGAACCAAGGATCTTCCCAGAGTGTTAAGACGAATGAAGGGTTGACTATTACTCTTGCAAAGTGCAACATTCAGGATACCTCAGTGAGTTAAATTCTCCTACCTAACATGCTCTTTCTTAACTGTTGTAATTCTTCTGGACCGAAGTTGTAGTAATATTTTTGCCTGTTGTTTCGTCTTTAGTTGGATGTGGTTGTGAACTCCATATCATCTGACCTGGCCCTTAACCATGGAGCTATTGCACAAGCCATTCTTGCTGCAGCAGGGCCCCAGATTCAGACACTTCTTAACCAGCAGGCTACAGGCCCTGCAAACAACGGAGCAGTCTTTGTCACTAGTGGTTGCAATCTAAAAAACAAACTGGTGTTTCATGCTGTAGCCCCACATTGGGACCAGGGACAAAGTTCAGCACAGACGGTACGGTTTTATCCTTTCTACCATACCTGCCTTTTTTTCTATACTAGATTTTTTTTTTGGTTGTAACATAATTCTAATGGATTCTGGTGTCTGCAGTTGGAAGGCATCATGGATAAATGTTTAAGTCAGGCAGAACAGCAGAAGCAGGGGTCTATTGTGTTCCCTGCTATTGGAACAGGGAACCTGGGTTTTCCAAAGGCGTTGGTGGCTTCCATTATGCTGGACTCAGTTCTTAAGTTTAGCAAAAACAGGACTTCACATCATGTACAAGAAGTGATGTTTGCTCTCCATCCCAGTGACCACCAAACCATCCAGGTAAGTAAGGATAATAATAATAATAATAATAATAATAATAATAATAATAATTTTCTTATAGCACTAAGTACTCAGTGTAATATAATACTTTTCACAAAGACATACATATGCATGAAAGAAAATAGAATAAGAAACCCATATTATTAAGGATGTAGGCAGGGAAGGATGAGTGGTGGAGGTTCTGGGTTGGCCAATCGCAGAGTAGATTGTAATCCTTAAAAATAATAAATGTGTTTAGAAGATGTGTAGTGTGTAAGATTTTCTGAAGGGAAAGCAGTTCCAGAGAAGAGGAAGTGATCTTAAGGTTCTGTCATCAAAACAATGGAGGTTAGATGGAGGGCGAAAGAGCAGGATGGGAAAGGGAGGTCTGAGTACAGGCGACGTGGTAGAGGAGGAAAAGGAGTAGGAGGGAGTAAGAATATCAAGGACTTTGTAAGTGATGAGGAGGAACTTTAATTAGATTGTTGCTTGTAAGTAGACTGTGAAGATGTTTTCTTCAAAGAGATGAATTAAAAAGGTGTAAAATGTTTTTGTTTTGTTTTTTTTTAAATTCCCAGACTTTTACAGATGAATTTAACAAAAAGTTTAACATCCAGTCATCCTCCGCAAGTGGATCCACAAAAGGTTCATTGTCAAGCCAAATATTTAAAAAAAAAAAACAAATATATAAAACAAAATATGTGAAAAGTAACATTCAGATAGCTTTCAGGTCTGTTTATTTCATGTTTATGATGAACTTCTAGGCCCGTTTTCAAAGGTCACCTCACCAAAGACAGGGATTTATGAGACCACGATGGGAGGAGTTGTGATTCAGGTTCTCAGTGGTGACATCACTAAGGAGACAACTGATGTCATCGTAAACTCAACCAATGAGAATTTCACCCTGAAATCAGGTAACGCGGGTAATGCCTGGAATGCTGTTGTAGCAAAATGCAGATTGGTAACCAGAGAGAATGAAATTACACTTACAGCTGTTACACCGCAGTGTATTTGTGTTATTAAAATCAATCTGCCAGATGTTCAGTTAATAACTGATCTTTACAATCACAGTTAGTCTACTGCATGCTGCATCTGATTTGTACTCTAGAAACATGCAGTTATACAGAGTGATAACATATGCAAAGTTATACGCATCCTTTGTTTATAACACGCTGTCCTGTACATGATGCGATTCTGAAGTGCAACGTATCATTTCCCTGTAATTTAAATTTTGTGATGTGGCAGTTATTATTCAACCAGCTGCTACAATATAATTAATACATAATGTATCTCTCATTTTTAAGGTGTCTCAAAGGCTGTTTTAGACGGAGCAGGTCCAAACGTTGAGGCTGAGTGCCAGCAACTAGGTGAGACCTGTTCACAGTAATGAAACCAGCTTCTAAAATAACAGAAAAAAATGTATCCGAATGTTTTCTGTGTGTGACTCGATGCATAATTCACATATCACATTACATATTAACAGGAGCACAGCAAAACAAGGGACTGATAATGACTCAACAAGGCAACCTGCAATGCAAAAAGATCATCCATATTTCAGCAAAAAATAATCTTACAGTAATCCAAAAACGAGTTAAGCAAGCATTAGAAATGTGTGTGAAGCACAAGTTCAGCTCCATTGCCTTCCCTGCCTTCGGAACAGGTGAGCTCCAACACTTTTATAAATACTTTACATATGACAAAATATATAAAGACTTATAGGATGCTTTTATCATGTGAAGCTTATGCCAGGGCATTGTAATAACCAGTTTCCATGTGTTACTGTAACGTTTTGTTAACACGCTGTATAAGGGTATCTACGTCGGGCTTTTATAACACGTTCATAAGCAGTATTGGAGCATTTATTTATGTATGGGCGTGACTTGGGTTAAACATTGTGTTCAGAGATCTGGGGCTGTGTACAAACTGAGATGTTTTAGTAGACTGCAGTGTCACTATAAAAACAAGCCATTCAATTAAATACCGTGGTCACTGATTAGACATGCAGTGGAGAATTTAAAGGTGTGGCACATTTAAAGATTACATTCCAAGTCCACTGAAAGACACCCTGACTACCTCTAAATTTATTATCCAAACTACTTATAGAAAAACCACATTACTGGCAGATTTTACAGAATTTGCAAGATTACAATCAGAGATGTTGATTTTCACTTTGATTATCAGTGACATCCATATCAGTTTCTGTCTCAGTACCTGAGGTACAAGGTGTTTAAACGAGTGCCTCATCATCATTTCTTCAGTCATCTGATCTCTGCGCTAAGATTGGTGGGGAAATAATTGATTCCAAATTCATTCCAAAACTATTATGAGCATTATTAGCAATACAACTTTATTTTGAATCATTTTTGGTAATCCAGTTTGTATTCATACCCAAGATCCTTCAATGGTTGACCCCCTTCATGGTCCATCATTGAAGGACCGTGAACAAAGAGTGGTCCAAAGAATATGCGTAAGAAAATAAATCCATCTTTCTTGCAGGTCAGGGTGGAGTTAATCCAGGCCACGCTGCAGACTCCATGATGGATGGTGTAGTTGACTTTTTAAGGCAGACTCCACAGTCTTCACTCAGAATGGTGCGCATAGTGATTTTCCAAGCCCCCATGTTGGTAGATTTTCATCAGAGTATGCTGAGAAGAGAAGCCACTGAAAAGGAGAAGAATGAGACTACCTGGTCAAGACTTACATGTACGTCTTCCTGATTTTATTTTTTTTTACCCCTTGTTCAAATGAACGCAAGTAGTGCATTACACAATAGCGCTTTCAGTTGTTACTACTGAACTATGAACAACAATTTTTAAAGGTGCACTATGCAGTGATCAAAGATGTTCTTAACTAAAATGAGTAATTTGTTTTTCCCAAATGCCAACACACCACATATCTTTCATTTCAACAGCATTTACCAAATCGATTTTTATGGGCACCAAGCCCAAAGTTGTCAAGCCACCACAAGAGACGGACTTTGTAATCAAGGAAAAGATGGTGACCGAGGTTTGCTTCTCCATCTGTGGGCCTTCCCAAACCGCCGTGGATCAAACCAAGCAGTTTCTTGAAAAGCTCATCTCAGATGAACAGGCATTTCAGTCCATCAGCGATGCAATGATCCTCACATTGTCTGATAAAGACAGACAACGAATCCAGGAGCTGCAACGAACCATGGATGTTAGTGTGAAAATTGAGCACAAGGCTCAGGCGGCTGCAGCAGCAGACTCCGAGGAGGTCATACTTACAGTAGAGGGTCTCAGCAGGGATGTCCTGTTGGTTGTAGGCGAGATCAACACCATGCTGAAAACAACCAGAGAAGAAATGAGCATGAAGGAAAACATGAAACTAACAGCCGAGCTGGTAGACTGGCAATACCAACAGGGTGGCCAGTACCACAGCTTCGACCTAGATACAAACTTCCAACTAGAAAAAGCATTTACTCTGAATTCTCAAGAAGTGGACATCAATTTTCAAAAAAAAGTGTACAAAGTCAGAATGCCAGAGGGTCCTGCTGTGAGTACTACTGGTGGCAACCAGATGGAAATCAGGCGTGTTGACAAAATGAGAGGTACTTTTTCATTACTTCTACAAGGATTTAAGTCATCTAGGTAATTTTAAACAACTAGTACAAGGGTATGGGACCGAAATTTATAAAGGTCCAGATGCATAAATCTCTTTGCTCACAAAGGTGTGGATACACCACAAGAGATAGCTTTTAATGCTAGTTTGTGGCTAGGACTAAGACAATTCGAAGTGGTTATGTTTTGTTTCGTAATGGCGCTTCACACTACCACTATTGACTATATACGCCGAGCAGATTTTCAGAACCTGTTCTGAATTTGACACAATTTTCATCATTCATCATTGACTTTTCTTTAATCAAGCCAGTTTTCTTTAATTCTTGTTTAACAATTCGCTCATCAGACCAAAGCCGGTAAATAAAATGAAAAAAATCGTTGAAGGTCTGTGGAAACCCTCCCCTTTCTGAACTAATGTCTTTAGCCCTGTAGCTAGTTTCTGGTGTGCTACAGTATTTTTCAAGTTCAGTCAACTAAAATACTTTTCTGGGTCCTCATCTAGTAAAACAAGATTAATGTACTTATGATATAATCATGGGAAATAATTGGTTTCTGCCAATCAGAGCTATTACTAAATGTCCTTATAACCTTTAAGCATTTCTGATTCGATTAAAATAATTGATTTTTCAATTGCAGTCACTGAGAACCTCCCAAAGGAATGGGTCATCATGGGACCTAATGAGCTGCACAAGGTTTGTCCACTGCAAACTGGCAGCAAAGAGTACAATGATGTCCTGGGCCACTTTAGAAAAACATGCAATCATAATGTTCTTAAGGTATGTAGCTTCTGAGACATGTGAGGCATAAATCTGATAAATTTCCATGTCTTAACTTTCGATGTGGTTTCTGTACGGTCTTCTTTTTTGCGCCTTGTAGATCGAACGGATACAGAATCCTCGCATGTGGAAGAATTACCAAACTAACAAGCAATATATGGAACAAATGAACGGCCATCAGAACAACGAGAAGATGCTGTTTCACGGAACCAGAGAAGAGTCCATAAACCACATAAATCAAAATGGCTTCAACCGGAGCTATGCAGGGAAAAATGGTATAATAATCTGAAAGATCAGAGGTTTAGTTTTTGCTTTACTCTATCAACCTCTGTGGCTAATTTCACTAATGTCTTTATGTTGTTTCGTTGCAGCTGCAGCCTATGGAAAAGGCACCTACTTTGCACTTAATGCAAGCTACTCTTCCTCAAATACATATTCAGTACCAAATGCACAAGGACAGAAGCGCATGTATTACTGCAGAGTTCTCACTGGAGACTATACAGTTGGAAACGCATCAATGATTGATCCGCCTGCTAAAACCGCTAATGGCACAGATCTCTATGACACTCTGGTGGATAACACAGCGAATCCAACCATCTTTGTGGTGTTCCGTGATTACCATGCATATCCGGAATATTTAATTACTTTTACCTGAACTACAAACCAAAGAGAGCCCTCATGATTCATGAACACAAACCCCATATAACCCCTTGTATACCTATTCAGCCCCCATGAACTTTTTCCACAGTTTGTAGTGTTGCAACCTGGAACTGAAATGGACTTTATTGGGATTATATGTCATGAATCAACACAAAATAATCCATAATATTGAAAGAGGGGAAAACTAGTTATAATTTGAACAATTATTTGCAAAAACTATGAAAGTCGTGATTGCAAAAATGGTCAAAATTAGTTCTGGTGCAAGAAAATAAAGTAGGAGAACTGTGACTCTGCCTAGTCACATGTAACCAGGTAAATAGGGGATTAGTCAGAGAAGCAACCAAGATGGCAAGGGTAATGCTGAGCACAGTGCTACCACCACCATGCTTCACTATGGGGAATGGTGTTCTCAGGGTGAAGATCAGTCTTTCATGGTGCTTTATGCCAAGGCCAAAAAAGGTCAATTTAGTCTCAGACCACAGAACTTTTTGCCATGTTTTTTGCCAAGTCTCCAACATGACTTTTGCCAAACAAGAAACAGGATTTTGTATTTCTTGCCATTTTTTATATAAAGCTGACCTTCGTGGAGTGTACGGGTTATGGTTGTCCTGTGTCTCCCATCCGAATTGTGGATCTCTTCAGCTCCTTTAGAGTTTCCCTTGTCCTCTTGGTTGCTTCTCTGAATAATGCCCTCCTCACCTGGTTATTTGGTGGATGGTCTCGTCTAGGCAGAGTCACAGGTACGCCATATAATGTCCATGTTTTAATAATGAATTTAATTGTGCTCTGCAGGATATCGAAAGTTTAGGATATATATATTTTTTTTATAATCCAACCCTGATACATACTTTTCCAGAACTTTGTCCCTGGACTTTGATTGCTTGTTGCTCTTCATGATGCTGTGTGTTTAGATATGCTCTCTAACATACTTTGAGTCTTTCCACAAACTCTCATACTTGAATTCAACTCCATTCAACTAATTATGTGACTTCTGATGGCAACTGGTTGCACAGAAACTAATACAGGTGTTTCACAGCAATGGGAGTGAATACTTTCTAATAGTGAATACTATCAAACCTTTCCTTTTTTTTCTTTGCAAATAGTTTTGCAAACTATATATAGATTTTCTCCCTCTTCAGTACTATGGGTTTTGTGTGATTTATTAAATATTTAAGTCAATTTCAGTTCCAGACTGTAACACTACAAAAATGTGGAAAATACAATACGGCACCTAACAAATGTGTGATATAAACTGCTTGAATTTTCATGTGTCAATTGTGTTTTACATAAAAATGCATGCAATGCTGCTTTTAGGTTTGTTCAAAATAAGGTTGTCTTTACAGTTCTTTTATTATCGTCTGCGGTTTTTGATCAGAAGTATAACTGCATCTCTATAACTAGAGGCCTCTTGGCAAATGAAGCTCAGGGTGGTGACCTTATTCTGAAGTGCACTAGATATATAGTGTACTTGAATATCACAGGATATTATTTTCAACACATACCTGTATGCCTTAACACCAGGAATTACTGAAATAGCACCACCGCTGGCTCAAGACGATAAGAACTATTAACATGGGTGACAAGTTTATTGCACATTTCTCTTGATTTAGTTTTTTTTTTTCCCCAGTGATCATTGTTATGAAAGTTTAGTCACTGATATGAGAGTGATATTTTTTAGTTACATCACTTCCTAACTAGATCTTAACTATAGCAATATCCTTAGCTTACATCCAAAAACTAAGTGATACTGCGCTCTGACTTTTGCAGTTTATTAATGTTCTTTGCTGCTGCCTTCATGTTGATTTTTAAATGAAGGTGCACTGTGATTTTTGTTATCTGTAAATTAATGACTCCAGTATTCAAACCATTCTTGCTCTTTCAAGACAATTTATGATGTTTATGCACAAAGTAAAAGAGCAGAAAAGTGGGCTACTCATTCTTGCATGAAATATGAAATATCTTTTTTCTTACTTCTACCTTCGATTTAGGGGGGAAAAAAACACTTTTATATGTGGTTATAATCAAGGCACTGTTTAGTTAGCTTTGTTTTAAAACACTATTCACCGGTAACTCAACATGCACATTTTCCTATCCAGAAACTCTCAGTTTAACTTTAATAAAAGCCATTGTTTATTTAATAGTTGTCATGATTTTTTTTTTCTTTACATTTCCCAGTGTTTACTACAACATAATCACAGTTTAAATGAATATACAGAAAAATACTGAGGAAAATAAAATAGAAATATAACAACACTTTAATTAAGTTATGTCAATTCAATTTATGTCAATTCATGCTATATGATTACAACATTTGATCACAGAATATCCTTTTAAAAATAAAAAATTAATTTATATATATATATATATATATATATATATATATATATATATATATATAGGCTTATTTATATATAGGATTCTGTAATGAACAG
>CM075013.1:934146-949557 GCA_037576675.1 Pangasius sanitwongsei | reverse complement strand
CACACACTTACGTCATCACACACTTACGTCACCACTCTTACATCATCATCACACACTTACGTCATCACACCACTCTTACGTCATCACACACACGTCATCACACACTTACGTCATCATCACACTTACGTCATCACACGCTTACGTCATCACACACTTACGTCATCACACACTTACGTCATCACACACTTACGTCATCACACCACACTTACGTCATCATCACACCACACTTACGTCATCACACACTTACATCATCACACACGTCATCACACACTTACATCAGCACAGCACACTTACGTCATCACACTCTTACATCACACCACTCTTACATCATCACACACTCACATCATCACACTCACATCATCACACTCACATCATCACACTCTGAACCTGGTCAAGCTCAAGGCGAAGCGGGAAGAACTCACGTTTTGTTAAACACGCACGTCTGCTGCAGGGTGTACTGGTTCTTGTTCACGTTCCAGACTCGGACGGTTCCGTCACTCCCGCTGGTCGCCAAAAGACCTTTCTTATTACACCACCCGCAGGAGACCACCTACGGAAAATAAAAAAGCGGTGAAAACAGAATACAGACTGGCGTACTGAAAGCCTTCTGAGACTCAATTCTCACAAAAAATAAAAAAAAAAAAATTCCATGAAGTGTTTAATTTTTTAAATAATAATAATAAAAAAAAAATAATTATTAGCGGAACTTGTTTTCCTCACGCCATTTCCGAGGATAACGGATCAGCATTTGTAACATTAGATGCCTTTTTATTATAATTATTAAAAAAATAAAAAAATAAAAAAACCGCATTATTAATTATTATATTAAATATACTTTAATTTAATATATTATATTACTCATTATTACTTATTACAAATTGCTATTTAAAAGCTGCATTATTTCTGTAAATTTCTGTAAATTTATCATCACAAACTTATTAATGATTTTCTTGCTACAGAAGAACTTTTGTATTTAATTGGAAAAACACCAGAGCCGATATTCTAAACAAACCGTCGTGCTGTGGTACAAGGGGAATAAAACGCCTGCAGACGTGCTGTTAGAGGAAAATCCCTATTTCTAATGAAGGGTTTGGGACGTACTCTGCCCTGGTGAGCCTCCAGCTTGATGGTGGAACACTTGCGTAAGTCGCCCGCCATGTCGGCGAAGGTCTGCGGTCGGCTCTGGTTGTCGCGGTCGTGGGCGGCGAGCGTACGCACCAGCTGCTGCGCGGCCCACTGGCGGTGCTGTGAGGAGAGGCGGGACGACAGGCAGCACGCCGCCAGCGCATTGGCCAGCTCCAACGGGCCTAGAGCAGGGGGGGGGCAGGAAAGGTGGGCATAGAGAGAGGAAATTAACCCTGCAAGGACGCAACGGGGATTAAGGCCGGAATTAAGAGAGACACACACACACACACACACACACAGAAACACACACACACACACACAGTGAGAGGAATGATGAGTGAAGATGACGGGCAAAGCTGTAGCTACTGCTACACGAGCCAGAACATCTGCTGTAGGGGTGGACGATATAATATAAAAAATATCGTATCACAATACCTGAAGATGATATGCAATAAAAAAAAAATTAATAATCAGATGTTATTAAATAACACCAGTACCAACGCTACTGCAGAAAACTGACTACATTTATTTATCACGGTACTGAAATCGTATCATCAGCCCTAATCTACTACAGGAACATGAATACAATTACACAATCTAAAAATAAATAAATAAATAAATAAATAAACAGGCGTTAAAAAAATATAAACTTGAACTGTGCATTTTCTATAAGTCAGTGAATTCAGTAGCAAAGGCACCAACTGGAAATAAATGGGCGTGGCTAAAAGCATTATCGCTTTCTGATTGGTCACACGTACGGCAACACACACGTGACTCCATACATCCAGATAAACACCGAATAAAAAAACAGAATACATTAAACAGGACAAACACAAAAATACTTTATAACGGCTGCAACTTCATAATTTTAATCAGCAGTGAGTTAAAAGTAAAATTTCGTCCAATCGTTTGGTGCTGATTTTTCCGTAATTTCACTACAGACAAAAGCAGAATCTCAGAAGCTCTTTTTCCACTGACAGATTGGAAGAGTACTCGGTACCAGTTCTTGCTGTCAGTGTGTGAGACTAACCTCTCTTCTCCAGCTCAGCCTTGTCGTAACCGGGTCTCAGTCTCGCTCCTTTATCGGCTAACAGCGCCACCAGCGCCTGCGTCACTACGAAGTTCGGCGACGTGACGAGCTTGTTCTCCTCGGCCACGCCCCGCAGGAAACTGGGCAGGAACTTCCTCTGAATCGGATCATCTACTGTGGTCAGGTTCATCCCTGTAGCTGCTGAAATCAGGTTCTACGTCGACGACAGAGCGAGGAAGACGAGCATTATGTGAGTACCTGAGTTTCGGTATGAGTGCGAGTACTGATAAAAGAGGACTCACCTGAGTGCACAGCTGGACGAGCAGCTTGGCGGCGTTGGGGCTGTTGGAGGCGAGGCAGCCCACCGCGGTGCTGAGGTAGGCCAGGCAGGAGATGGGTTTAGTGGGCTTGTTGGTTCCACGTGGCCGCTCTAAAGCGCCAGGGCCTGAGGTGAGACCGGTAGAGAGACCCGCGCGACCGGCCGCGGCCAGACACATCAAACGCACCAGGGTCCTAATGTCCGTCAGACCCAAGGACTCCAGTCCAGCAGCGAGACTGCAGCTGGAACCGCTGAGAGACACAAAACATAAGTCGGATAAGGGCGTCTGCTAAATGCTGAAAATGTAAATGTATAAAGGTGAAAGTCAACAACACACACACACACACACACACACCTGACCGAGAGCAGAGACAGCGCTCTCATCACCATGGTTCTGGCCACCAGGACTTGAGCAGCTGCTGTGACTCTCCTCAAAGCCACCATACGATCAGCGGAACTCTGAAGCCCCGCCGCCTGCTCGCCCAAACACATGCGACCCGACGAGCTCTTATCCACCGAGCTCTGGCAGCCTGCGAGCGACGTACGCAGATTAATCACACGCGCGAACATACAGATCACCTGGAAAAGCTGTAGCGCTGCAGCGTTAGTCAGCTGTAATCTGAAATATCTTTCTAATAAACACCGACTTTAGGCTACGTTCTGTCTCAAAGTTCTGATAAGTTCCCTCAGTGATATGAAATACAATATATCTACATACATTTTCTTCTTTCATCAAGTCTATGCTTATATATTAATGCTTGACAAATATAATAATTCAAATCAAAATTACGTTAATTAATTGCTTGAATAAAAAGGTCTACATGTACTATTGTTATTAAGGAATTACTATTTTTTAAAGTAATTAAGGAATTACTTATTTGTTTATAAAAAAAATAATAATTTAAAATTACTGATTAATACTTTATTCAATCAACTGCGATTATATCAATTAATAAGTACTAATTGATTTTTTATGTAATTAACACCCCAGAAATAATCAAAAAACTAAAGTAGGCTAAAAAAAAAAAACATTTGTTGAGCATAGATGAGAAATAAATAAAATCCGACAGGGATTTTTTTTTTATTCTCATCAGCGCTAGACAAATATGAACACTTTAACGAGTCGAGTAAGGATGACGGCGTGTCGTAATCTTGCCTATCTGCAGCAGGGTCTCCTCCATGCTATTTGTGGCGGTAACCATGGCGACAGAGGCTCCGAGGGGGTCCGTGTCGGGGAAGTGAACAGCCTCGGGGACGGGTTTGCGTTCCGTGAGTCCCAGCGGCGCTGAAAGCAGCTCGAACTCCTCCTCGCCCGTCAGCTTCTCCGCCCCGTCCACGTCCAGCATGTCCCAGTCCTCTGTAGGACACACACACACACACACACACACACAAACACAAACACACACACACACACGGTTTGGCACACCTATAGACCAAACAGACGCCGTTTATCAACGTTATGCGTGAGTGTGTTTACAATTAAAACTACCCAAGAAATATTCAGTACCTTCATAGACACTGTCCTGTTTTCCCAGCAGGTCTGGAGCCTGGCCCTTATATCTGAAAAAATAAATAAATAAACATTAAATAGTGCTTTTACGTGAGAGAGTAGGAGGCGTTTCCCTGAAGAGCGTGGCTCAGATACTGTGATGAACACAATGAGTAAAATACTACTCAAAATAAGCTAAATGAAAAAACGTTTCCGTTTCCTGTTAAATCGTGCACGTCTCCAATCCGTGTCTTCCTCACAGGGGTCAGCGATACAGCAAAAAATATCATATCACGATATTTTACGATACACGATATGCATCACGCGTCAATGTAGGTTCAGAGGTTGTTGTCTGACAATTATAAAAACGAAAGTCTTTTATAGAAAAAAAAAACGATGGCAAATTAAACAACTGATACAAAAATAGTTTTTAATGTCCAGTCAAGTTAGTTTTTACAGTGAGCTGATGAGAGATAACAGGAGTTACAAAAACGATACTGAGTGCGTCATGATGTATTATATCACGATATCGATATCATATCGTCATATCGCCCAGCTGCACTCCTCCTCAGACTATTGAACACGACGCACAGCAAGTTTGTTGGCCTGCAGGAATAAAGACAATTGATCTAAACGAAGAGGAGGGTGCCAATACTTTTGGTAAGCGGAAATTTAGCGAGAGCTGCTACTGAAGATACACTCTAAAGAGCCATCTAGCCACAGACACTACAAGGACATTACCAGGACGTTACCTGGACTGTTATTATGTTCGGCCAATCAGTGATCTGCACTTGTTTCTAGCTCCGCCCACATGTCCCTGTAATACTGACCTCTCCGGCACTGCTCCTTTGTGCTTGCTCTTCATGCCGAGGTACTTTTCCCTGCAGCTGCCGCACAGCAGGTAATACGGGTTCCCGCTCCCGCACTCGCCCCCGAACCAGCCGTCCACGTAGGACCCGTTGCTACGGTAACCCTGCCGATTGGCGCTCCGCCCACAGCCCGGATGACTCTTCTTCATGTGCTGGTTGAAGCCGGACACGTTCACGTCGCAGAGCTCACAGACCACCACCTCCTCACGCTCCTCTGACTCACACACGTGCTACACACAAACACACACGAAAACGATAAGACGTCCCGAATCGCAAGACGTGTCGCTGTTGTGGTTTGACGGCGTGGCACTCAGCGGTGTTAGCGTGTTAGTGAAAACAGGAAGAGCTTTTCTTCAATAAAATACTCAAAGTGCTGCGAAGTAAAACAACCATCTCTGCATGCAACAGTCTGCTGAAGTGTTAGCGCTTGTGAACAGAGGTGTGTGTGTGTGTGTGTGTGTGTTACAATAAAATACTGAGTGACAGGGTGGCGTGATAAAGCAGAGTTACCCTCTCCACCCTAAAGTTGATTATTTTCCCATAACAGCATGTCCCCAAGTGTTTTATTCCTCTTGTACCACAGCAATTTTCTGAATTACAATTTTTTATTTATTAAAGAGTGACATTTTTTTTTTAAAATCTGTTTATAGTTACGTTTAAAGTTGTGGAACACCAGCAAAACAAGTTAAATCCTGTTCTCACTTACGTTATAGCAGCTATAAACAGTCACTCCCTCAGCAGCTTCTCTTTCTTCTCTCACCTGAAGTTAATTAAGCTTGACGTGTTACAGAGAAACCGCAAAGAAGCGTAAACTCCTCTGTCCTTTGGAATGACATGAGGGGGAGTGAGTGACAATTTTAATTTTAATTTTTGGGTGAACTATCGCTATATGAACTATGACTACTGTCAAAGCTGCTGTTATAGAAAATTAATCAACACCTTTTGTGTGTGTGTGTGTGTGTGTGTGTGTGTGTGTGTGTGTGTGTGTGTCCCTGGTTAACAGAGTTAAGAGTGAGTAGGAAAGTAGCTGCAGCCCCAGGCCGCGGTCACACACACCCATGTTGGCCAGTCCAGTACCTCCGGAATCCACATTCCCAGGATGTCCGAGTCTGAAGCGAGCTCCTGGGTGAACATGGCCTCCATCGCCTCTTGATCCAGCTCCAGCTCCTCGTCCAGGTTGAAGTCGTAAACTCCGCCCAGTGAGCCCGAGTCCTGCTGCAGCCCTGACCCCTCCCTGCGCACCTGAGAGCGGTGGGCCTGCACCGAGTGGTACAGACCAGCTACACGGAAAACCACCAGCACACCAATGAACTCTCGCAACACAATCGTGTGTGTGTGTGTGTGTGTGTGTGTGTGTGTGTGTGTGGGTGTGTGCGTGCGCGCGTGAGGTACCTGCACGAGCCAGTAAAGTGCGTGCTGCTAGATCAAAGCGATGCTTCCTACTGGCGGCCGAGCGCCCACGAGGGGCGTGGCCAGTGGAGGCAGAGGCGGAGTCTTGATCTAATCCTTCAGGGCTGAGATCAGAGACAAGTGTCACAAGAGTAACTGAATGTTTTAACCTGGAATAATATTATATTTACTATAAACACATAGAGTCTACCTCTCACTGAATCCCTCCTCCGGCTCTGCGGCGTCCGCGTTGGGAATGTCTCCAGGTGAGCGCAGGTAGCTCCTCTCCGCACTCTTACCTCCTCCGGCCGCCCCCGGGCAGTCAGAAGACATGGTGCGCTCCTCCGAGTCCTCAGTGCCCGGGTGCTCGATCATCCACATGGCCAGGACTGTGATGTTCTGGGCGTCGGCCTCACCTCGCGCACCTGGATAAAAAGTTCAGGTAAACACACTGGACTTTAAATAATATGTGTGTGTGTATGTGTGTGTGTACCTGTGGCTTCTAGAGCCTTCATAATCTGTCTGAGGGAGAACCCCATCTCGAGCAGGGGTACAGCGATGGCGGGGGGAGGAGGAGACGTGGAGAGACGGCTGCTGGGGTCCGACAGCGCTGCACACAAAGAAATATAAATTTAAACCTACTGCAACACTCAACAGCGCCTCCTAGTGGCTTTTAGGATCAGAAGAAAACTCAATATCATACAAGGTTAATATATAGTTTCTAGCTTGTGTGTGTGTGTGTGTGTGTGTGTAGACCTGTCCTGTTGGTAGTTCTGGCAGGCTGAGACTCAGGTGAGGTGAAGCTCTGTCTCCGACCGTGTTCGTCTGACGGAGACGTGGGCAGGGACGAGACCGGAGGCGTCTGAGCTCGTCGAGCGGGCAGCAGCGTGGTGGTGGGGTAGCTGGAGAACATCTGTCTACTCACACACACACACACACACACACACACACACACGCCTCTAAATACCACATCAGCACAGATAATCATGCATTTCTTGTGTGTGTGTGTGTGTGTGTGTGCGTGTGTACCTGAGCAGGCTGAGGGGCATAACTCCCGGTGATTCCGAGGCTGGCGCAGTCTCAGCGTCGGTGACAGGTGTGGTTGCCGTGGTGACAGGCGTGGTTGCCGTGGTGGTGTCCTCTAGAGAGGAGCTCATAAATGAGGTACTGCTAGAGGCAGAAGGTGAGGTGGTGACCGGCGTCTGGAACTGCTGCTCACCTTCCAGCTCCTCACTCTCACCATCCGCTGCGCACGCGCACACACACACACACACACACACACACAGATTCAGCAGTATGATTCAGTTCAATCCAAATGATTCCAGTCGTTTTTTTCTTTACACATACACACACACTACAGATACAGTGATGAGCTACTGTGATAAAAATCATTGTTCATTCACAGAAAATAGTGTGTGTGTGTGTGTGTGTGTGTGTCAGTGAGAGACTCACGTTGTTTGGCTCTCCCGCCCTCTTGCTCCTCCATCACGCTATTGACGACGAGTTTGTAGATCATAGCCTGCGCCCGCTCCAGTTCGGCCAATCCCAGCACGCGTTTAATGGGTGACCTCATCACGGCCCGCTTCACCATGTGTCTCATGAGGAACTGCAGCGCCGAGCGCATCTCTGCCTCCTCCTGTGAGACGCTGATGCTCGGGCTGCCGCAGTCGGAGTTGTGGCCGCTGTCAGGCACGGCCTTGGGGATGAGCAGGAGCTCGGCGTACTTGCTGCAGCTCAGCAGGACGCTCAGGCTCTTCATGGCGCCGAGGCAGAGGTAGGAGAGCTGCACGGCGTGGACCTCGGCCAGCACAGGGGCCTTCTGGGGTTCAGCGTGGGCAGCGGTGTGGGCGTGGGAGCGCACTTCATCCAGGCTGTGAGAGACGCGCAGGTCGCCCGGCCCGTCTTCAGCCTCTGGCTCATGAGGCTCGTGCCGGTGTCGGCGCTCGTGGCGGCGCGAGGAAGAAGAGGAGCAGGAGGAAGGTGAGAGCTTGGCGCCGTCGTCCTGCAGCGAAGCCAGAGCGGTGAGGTCCAGGAGCAGCGCAGCGGTCAGACCTCGGAAACGTGCCACGTCAAACGGCAGCGGCTCACACGGCTCCAAGTTATACAGCGGCGTGTCACTAGGTGACCAGAAAGCGGGGAAGCTTCAGTGAGGAGTGGACGTGAAAGAACATGGAGGGGTAGAGAAGACGAGAAGAAAAGAGAGAGAAGTAGAGAGAAAGAGAGTGTGAAGGAGTGTGAGGTGAAGAGGACATGAAAAGACATGAAGCTAATAAACACTATGAGAGAAAGGGAAAAAGTGTTAAAGAAAAGAGAGGAGGTAAAAGATGAAAAGGTTCACACAGAGAGAGAAAATGAGAAACAAAAAGAGAGAGAGAGAGCAAGAGAGAGAGAGAGACACAGAGATGGATAAAGAGAAACAGAAAAAGAAAGAGACAAAGAGAAAGGCTAAGAGAAGGGGGAGAGAGAAAGAGATAGAAAAAAGAAACGAGTGAAGAGAGAGGAAGAGAGAGAGTGAAAGAGAGAGGAAGGAAGTGAAGGATGAAAAGATGTAAAGGTACACAGAGACGGACAAAGAGACAGAGAGAAAGAGAGAGAAGGAGAAAGACAGACGGGAAGGAAATAAAGGATGAGATTAAAAAAATACAGAGAGAGAGATAATGAGAAACAGAAAAATAAAGAGAAAGACTAAAAGAGAGGGGGAGTCAAAGAGACAGACATAAAGAGACAGAGAGAAAGAGAGAGACAAAAAGATGGAGGGAGAGAGAGAGAGAGACAGACGAGGGGAACTGCTACAGCAGATGTAAGTTTTGAAGAGTAAATAACAGACACAGTGGGAAACAGAGCGACTGCCTGACAGAAGTTTCGTAAATTCAGCACTCAGTAAAATTATTTCTACAGGTGTTGAGTTCGTCTCACCTGATGGTGATCTCTGCCTCGTCCCACTGCACCTTGGCCGACATGCTGCCCTCCTTCACCACGCCCAGCAGGGTGGCGTGTCTCCCGCTTTGCTTGTGCACGCAGCGACCGCCGACCCTCAGGCCTCCGTCCACGCCTCCGATCACCGCCAGCACGGGCCATATCAGGTTACACAGCGTACGCAGCTGCACCTCTGTCAGCTCCCGGCCGCTTCTGCCTCGCTCCTCGTCCCTGTCCTCTTCCTTCGCCTCGTCCTGTTCGTCGCGGCTCTGGGCCGAGCGGCTCTTACGGAGTCTCGCGCCGCCTGGAGGTGGAGCGCCGTCGCGCAGACAGCCGCGGATCTGCTGCAGCCGCTGGAGCATGCACCGGTTGATGGGTTGCGTCCAGCCGTCCGATCGGTGCAGGATCCTCACCAACTGAGACACGGCCTCGGCAAGGACGGTGGCCACGGGACTGCAGATGGGGTCGCCGGGTAAAAGGTCGCGCGGCGTTCCTCGCATCTGCATGTCGCAGATTTTGACCTGGAAACGCACCAGATATGTTAGAGAGATTTATTCCTTTTCCTGAGTGTACCCATCTTCTTTAACTGCCGTTTACCTTTTCTCCCGGGTTGCTGCTGTAGAACATCACGCATGGGTAGAGCTCTGTAGCGTCCACGTCTTCAAAAGCCAGTTTGGGCTCCTACATCGAGACGGTGTTGATTAATTCTCTATAACAGCAACTCTGACAGTAGCGCAGTTTTATATTAATGCACTCGTTCTAATACGTTATCGTTTCTGTAGTAACAGCTCATTCACAGGATATTTATTTAACTTTTATGGAAGGAGTCTCCAGTGTCAGTGCTTTGTAACAGTCAGAGAGAAGGCTGTAACTAAATTTCGTGTCTTCAGGACGGAAGATTTTACACTTTGCGGCTGACAAGTTTAAAGCTGCTATAAAGTTAGTGAGAACAGGAAGTAACTTGTTTCCAGAACATTCACTGTAACTATAAACTGATGAACACATCGCGCGTCCACCTGACCTCTCCGTTCTTGCCGAAGGACACGGTGCGAGCCTCCATGTCCAGCACGCAGGTGATGTAGTCGCCCTGCGTGTAGCTGGACAGCGTGAGCGTCTGCTCTCCGTTGTGGTACAGGTTGCCGCTGTAAGCGCGGTACAGCCACATGTCGGCCGTGGTGCGGTGGTTGAAGTCGTGTACGGGCCAGCGAGACACGCCCACGCACGTTCCCTCGTTCCCACGGTTCTCCTTCACTATGTAAAACTGAGAGAAGACAAGCTCACAGCTTACAGACATGCAGGACACCGGGTATACACTGGAGGGAACGTTTATTATGGAGTGAAAGAGATGTCTATGAATTAAGAACTGTGTGTGTGTGTGTGTGTGTGTGTGTGTGTTACCTTCCACTGGTAGCAGCCTGATGAGATGCCTGTAGCAGCCAGGCCGTAGCCTTTCCCGCCGCTGCCGTGCGTCAGACCCTGTCCGTTTTCCACCACGCAGCACTGCGCCTTCTCAGGGTCGAAGATCACTTCCTGAACAGGCAGGTTCTCTTCCTCCTCCTCTGCCTCACCCTGACACACACACACACACACACACACACACACACACACACACACACACACACACACCAAAAACTCAAAGTCAACCTCCTCCTCAGCTGTGCAGTCTATTCTCAACACTGAAAATGATTTTGATATTATATTGAAATATCACCTATTTTGGGATCTAGCATATATATTTTTTAAATAGTCCATAAACCGAGGGGAATAATAATAATAATAATAACAATAATACTCATTAGTTGTATCCCCACACCTTATATAATCACCATAGCAACCAATCCACTTAAAACAGGACAATTTGTTGTTTATTTTATGCGAGTTGGTGTTGCTGACCTGGAGTTTGACCTCTTGCTCTCTCTCCTTCAGGTGGACGGAGTGCTTGGCCTGAGCGACAGGAGCCTCCCACATGCAGTCCGACAGCAGAGAGAACAACCTTTCAACCACCTGACGTTGAGGAAAAAGGAAAGACGTTAACGACGTGGACTATTCTGCACACGCCAGAGCCGTGATTTAAGAGAACGTGACTGTTTGCCTGTAGAGAAGTGCATTATAAATGTAATTAATACACACTATATACACCTGATTATCTCTCTATACTGCACATGCTCACTACAAAGGGTACAGCATCAAGGTGCTGATCATCACGGTCAGTTAGTGAGAGTCTCTCGTAATAAGTCGCTTTATTTATTTATTTATTTATTTATTTATTTAAATATCATCTCTGGCTTCCCATCCAGGACGTATTCCTGCTTCCAGCTCGGTATTCCTGGGATAGACCCCGGATCCACCGTGACCCTGACCAGGATGAAGTCATCATGGAAGATGATTTTACTGACAAAAATATGAAAAATATGCATTTTGAGTAGGGATAAAGTATTGGCACCCTAGACGTCAATGAAATCCCGACAATCCTGAACATCTGCCTGCATATATGCTCCTTACACGAGGTATAACGTAGCGCAAAATTTATATTTTTCTTATCTTTTAATGTCAATGGATTCAAAACTCAATCCATTTTCACTAAGGGTGAAAGTATTGGCACCCTAGGCCTCATTAGGTTTGTGCTTCTTCATTACTGCCATGTCTCATGCTCATTATTTCATCCCGTGAAAGAGACACGAGTTTAAATCTAACAGGGAAATTACACCATAGACCCGTTTTTATTTTGCACCCAGCTGAAATTTCTGATGTATTTTACGTAGCTGCGTAACGGGAACGCGGTTAATCGGCTACTCGCACATCAGTACCTGGGTCATTTGATGACCCTCGACGCTACTTTCACAGGCAGGAAGTACAGCCTCCAAGACATGAAGGGCCAGCAGCCGTGTCCTCAAATTCCCCACGAGTGGAATGCCTGAAATACAAAAAACACATTTACTCTACCTTATAAAATTAACTTAAGCACTTACGGAGAGAGATTTGTTTTAAAACTGTCATTTCACCTTCAAACCTACTGAAGACTCTTGCTTTGTGTTAACAGTCGTCTGGATTTTATTGATTAATAAATACTTTTTGAGTGTAAGATGAGAGATTTTGATTTGAGACGCAGCTCATGACAACAATCACAACGACGGCAGAGAATATAAAATGTACATCACCTCTAAACCACTTGACAGAACATACTGTATATTTACAAACTTTTTACACAACGTCCCAAATTAAATAAAATAATAATTTTGTGCCAGACTCCATTAAGTGCCTCAGTTTGTTTTGTTTTTTTTAACTGCACTGTGTAACACTCTTAAATGGCAGAAATTTTGTGCATGTCAAGAATATTGCAGTATTGTGTTTTTAAAAAAAGATCATTTCTGTAATTTTGGACATCAACGTTAAATATTTTGGACCCGAATGATACCGATTTATGTTTATAAACACACTGGAAGCATTAATTTCAGGTATAATATTTTACTTATGGTAAGAGTTTAAGAGTTAAGCACATGGTACAGTCCCAATATCAGATTTTTTAATTAACAGTTAAAAAAAAAACAGCTATATTGCGAGGTCCTTGTACCTGAACAGCATTTTTGCGCTGCGATGTTAAGCAGCACTTCAGTCCATTTAGGAGACGCCATCTTGGACTGGATGGCTTTAGAAGATACGACTCTTCTCAGAAACACTAGAAAGTCTCCGAGATGTAGCTCTGCCGTGTGCTGCTTGCGCAGTAACGCTAAAACCAAACACACACCCAGACATTTATTTTCAAGCACGTTTATTTTTCAGCTGATGATGAAAACTCTGATGCGTAGTGAAGCTGTTTGAGTAACAGTACGTGTGCTTGTTTGAGTTACCCCTGAAGTCTTTTTTCGTGCTGTCTGTGCCGTCGTCTGTCTTCTCCTCAGACTCTGGACTTGTGCTGAGGACACTTCCTGCAGCCTGCGACAACAAAGTCTTCAGCTGACTACAGAGCAGGTCCAACAGAGCCTGAACCACTTTCGGGCTCAAGCGATCAGCGTACGTCCTGAAACAAAAGAAACAAAACAACAACAGTTAGTTTGTGTGTTTGAGTCATTGACTGAATCATTCAGTGCATGATGTAATCATATATCTCTTTTATTTATTTGTTTTACTTTAGATCCTTTTTCCATCTACTTAATACACTTGTTCTGAGACACTGGCTTAAACTATTAGTTTTTACCATTTGTACACAATTTTCCACATTATTCCACATAATATTGACTACTGCACCTTTAAAGTTTATGGGAAAAAATAAATAGCGTGATTGACCCGGAAGCCACGTTCCTGTTTGTCTAATAAACTTGAATTACAGGTTACTGTTTAAACTTTACGGATATAAATAACTTTTAATCTGACAGCTTTAAGATACAAGTTAAGTCGATTGTGCAGTGTTGATTTTTTTCCTAATCACTACACAGTTTGTTTAAATCATACTTTTTTTTTTTAAAAAATCAGACAAATAGTGGTGCGTATCGTATTCTGTGCTGATATTTTGAAATGCTGCTGAGTCACTTTCTGACAAGCTTACGTTTAAATTAATACGGTACATGAAATTTTAGTTGTGTCACTGTCCTTAATAGCATAGTTCAAAAAAAAAAAAAAAATCATAATTACGTACTATTTCAGAGCGTTATTGATTACTAACACTAACCGGATTTCCTACTAGAATAAAAATAACTCTCTTGACTCCTTCAAACATGCTGTAAATGCTCTTGCTTTGCGTAACAGTCTTCTGGATTTTGTAGATTAATAAATACTTTTTGAGTGTAAGGTCCGAGTTTTCGATCTGAGACGCAGCTCATGACAACAATCACGACGACAGCGGAACGTTTAAAAAGAGACCAAGCTCGTCAGTGTGCTTGAACGTCGCTGCGCATCCCGGGAAATCACCGAGCATGTTACAGACTCGGAAACCTGACGGACAGGGATGTTCCAGCTCGGACATTTACATTTACATTTACATTTATGGCATTTGGCAGACAATGCGGATGTCGCTTTTAAATCCTCCGGATGTACATATGATACACAGTCAGTGTGCGAACGATGCGGCTCGTATCGCTTCCGTATGCAGACGCAGAATCATGCGTCACGTATAAACCAGATTCCGCTGACGTGGATTATTTCCTATAACAACACGACACTTCTCACTAGACTGGTAAGACAGGCTTTGTTTTTTGTTTTTTTTTGCGTTACACATACACACGTTACTGACATAAAGTGTTCAAATGTTACAGTAGTCCTATATTAGAAATCTGGAATTTATTCAAATACCAGTGATCAGGTATTTATTATTTTATTAAAATATCTTATGGTCACAGAAAATTGATACTGTTATAATTTGGGGTCATTTGCCCAAAAAAGAAACGTTGTGGTGCTAGTTAATATCAGCTGATGTTTGTTGTTTTCGTTTTGTTTTTTTTTACCCGGTGCTGATGGCGAGGATCTGCAGCAGTCGGGTGCTGGCCACTTTGAGCGCTGTGCTGAGCTGGGAGCCGGCGGGTTTGTGCAGGAGCTGGAGAGTGTGTCCCAGCAGGGTTTCCTTACCGCACAGCTGAGAGAGCACGTCTAACAGACCGCTGGAGATGGCCAGCGAAACGTCCACGGGCTGGTAACGCACGCTGAGGGCAAATACGGTCACTAACAGCAGCCGCTGCTGAGCCTCTGTGTGCACAAACACACACACGATTGTTTAGTTCACACTGTGTGTGTGTGTGTGTGTGTGTGTGTGATGCAGTATTCTTCTTCTATACATTACCTATATGGTGCTTATTAGACTGAAGAGCTCTCTCCAGTGTGATGGAAAGCTGCTGGTAGATCTTGTGCACTGCTGTCTGAATGTCCATCTGTAATCTCTTCTTAGCAGCTTGAATGCCGTCCTGGAAAAAAAACAAAAGTAAGAAAAAATGTATATCCATGTACGAGTGCAGAAGTAAAAGAAATTTTCAGATGTTTTCTGGTTCTGTTGATGATTTGCCCAAAATCATTTTCCTAAAAAGTGACATCAAGCTCTTTAAAACAAACCATTTTGTAAAAATGCATGAAGTGCACCATACAGCTAAAAGTATGTGCACCCCTGACATTATTCCCCAAACTGTTGCCACAAAGTCTGAAACACACAGTTGTAGAGAACGTCTCTGTGTGCTGTAGCTTTACAGTTTCCCTTCACTGGAACTAAGAGGCTTGAACCTGCTCCAGCATGACGATGCCCCTGTGCACAAAGCGAGCTCCATGAAGACATGGTGTGTGAAGGTTGGAGTGG
>CM075013.1:908334-923497 GCA_037576675.1 Pangasius sanitwongsei | reverse complement strand
TTTAAGACCTTTACAGATGGTTTTTTATCAACCAATCACAGTCCTTGAATTGCTGCATCATCCCTAGCAACGGGGTCGACCACACCTCCTCACTAAGATACAGGGTTTTGAACTTTCCTCACTCAGAGTCGCTCTGAGAAGTTTCCTAAATCACTTTTAGTCCCAGCTAGGACTGTTTAGGCTACGACAGGAGCTCTCTGTGCATACGGGCCCTGGACGTCTCAAACTTTTAGCAGCTATACAGCCATTTAACTGTTGAAAATAATAATAATAATAATAATAATAATAATAATAATAATAATAATCCAAGAACCTCCTAAGTGTAGATTATTATAAATCTGTACAATATTATTTATTCCCAAATTTTATTTAAATATATATATAAAGGAAAATATATGCATATAAAATATGAAGAGATTAAAAAAGTATTATTATTATTATTATTAATAATGTTAACTATTAAATCAAATAAATTAACATTATTCATGTAGCTACTTGCATTCTATGTGAGGTAATGAAGCTCAGATTAAATCCATTTAATTCAAGAATATAATGTGCTAATAATTATCAGAACTCAATAATAAATATAATAATAACACTGATATTAAGCACTATAATAAAATGTTTAAAATAATAATAATAATAATAATAATAATACTTTTTTAATCCCTTCATATTTTTTATGTATACATTTTTCTTATATTTAATATTTTTCTATATTTCCTTATTTTATTTCGGAAAAGTTGTATAAAGCGTTTCACTGTGCTGTGTATGGTTATGCATGTGACAAATAAAATCTGAATTTGAATAATAATAATAATAATAATAATAATTGCATTGATAATTTATTTACATGAATGGAGCAGAAACATGTCTTTATCACGTGAATTATGCACGTTATTTACACTTAACGATGCTGATTTCAGGAATGTTTATACATGAGCTCATATCCAGTCTAACAGCATTAACAAGAAAGAAAAAAAAAGAATAAAAAGTCAATTTTCAGTTTGTCTTATTTCAGGAAAACTGATTTCAGATGTATTATTATAACCAGAAGAAAATATGCGTAAGGTAAAAGAACTCAGCTCTTTATTTTAACACTGATATCGACACGAGAACAGAGAAACTCGAAACCACGGCGCTTTAGGGATAATCCCGTTTTTATTCTGTTATTACGTCGATAAACAGGAACGTCTGCGTCTGCGATCAGGTTTGCGAGTCGGTTCTGTGTGGTGATAAACGCTCGCTCCAGGATTAACTCGCTCATAATCCGAATTATGCTTCCGAAGACGCGCTTGAAACCTTATGCACTTAAAGTCTGTCTTCCGAGAGAAAACAGGAAGTGAAAGCAGCTCTGAGCGAAGAGAAATAATCCTACTTTATTACAGTATTTTAACGAATGTATTACGAATGTAGATTATTTGTTTAGTTCAATATTATGTTTATTTCCACATGCGAGATTTTCTAACGCATTTTTTATCCGGTTCCTAAACTGTAACTGTTTATGTTTTAGAAACAAGATCAAATTCATTAGAAGAGATTGCAGGTGGAAATAAAATCCCAGAAATCCCAGAAAATATCAGAACTTCTCCAGGATTGACAGGAAATGGGATTTTTTTTTTTTTTTTTTTTGGGTCTAAATCCCACACACACACACACACACACACACCTCTAAGTTTCGTCAAACGAACAACAGCGGAACGGTTTGTTAACGCAATACCGAATGAAGAGGAAAAAAAAAATCCCTGTAGAAGAAAAAAATTCAGTTCAAAACAAGCGAATTTTCATTGCAAAGGAAGAAAAAAATTCTCGTGTAAAGCAAAGAATATTTTTTTTCCCCAGATTTTTCTGTTTGTTTTTCTGTTGTTAAGCGATTTCTTGAATAGCTTTACGTTTTAAAAGCGGACTGATTTTAAAATGTTCTAGGATGAAATTTTAAACGTTATGATGTTATGAGAAATTCACGTTAAAAAAAAAAAAAGTCTCACCACAGACGAGAATTTACGTCTTTTAGTTACAGAAAGAAAAGAAGGTGAAAGCTACAGCAAAAACATGGATGTGGAGTCCTGAGAGAATGTGTGTGTGTGTGTGTGTGTGTGTGTGTGTGTGTCATCCCAAGTGCACCAGACTCATGACGGTGGTGTAGCCGTGCTGCAGCCCGTTAGCATCCGTCTGACTCAGCGTGTAGTTCTCTTTAACGATGCGGTCGCAGCCGATCTCGCCGTTTCCGAAGAATCCGAACAGAGGAACTCCGGGGAAGAGTTTGTGGAAGACGTCGGCCTCCACGTTGTGCTGGCCGTTGTAGTGGTTGTGTCCGCGCGCCACGCAGGCGAACATGAAGCCGAAGGTGTTGGACTCGGGAATGCTGGCGGCTTTTAAGCGACGGATGGTGACTTCGGCCGCCGCGGGCGTGCTCACGTCCTGATTCAGAAGCACCGAGGCGCCCTGAATCCTGGGACCACTCAGAGTGAGACCCACCACGCCGAAGGAACCTGGAGAACAGCTGGGAACATCACACACACACACACACACACACACACACACAAACACACACACACACACACTCTTACTTTACACCTTAAACATTTCGAGTCTTATTTTGAGAATTCCGCACATCAGCATTCAGACCTCAGACGTGACTACAGCGCTATTCAGAAGTTACGCGAGAGTTACGCAAAAGGGGCGGAGTTTTTTCCGAAACAGAGGCGTCCCTCGGTTCCTCACGATCTTGAACTTCAGCGCATTATCCTGGGAACGTTTTCTGTACAGAAGATCGAATCGTATTTAAAAAAAAAAAAAAAAAAAAAAAAAAAAACACTGGCATTATTAGATTTCCTTCGACAAATCAAAATAGCGAATTAAAAGCATGATAAAATCACACACACACACACACGCACACACGCACACTACAATTCCATGACCTCCATTTAATATCTCGTGGACTCGTAGCCTAACTGTCAGTGTGCGATTTTAAAAACATAACTAAAATGTATAATAACAGGATGCGCTGGATCAAGTGCTATTCTGAATTCTGAATAATGAGCCATTTTGTTAAAATAAACCACTGATTAATGTGATCATTACAACCAGCACTAATAATGCAGTATATAATATATTAGACTCCTTTTAGATTTATTTCAACGTTCGCCGTCTTCTCGTTCACATCATCATCATCATCATCTGAGTCTTTTTATTTTTAAAAAAAAAAAAACACTTCTTGAGTCCGTTATTTTCTATCCCTGGTTTTTTTTTCTGGTTTAAAGGTGAGTGTTTGTGTTCAAAGGTGGTGCTTTGGACGCTGTTGAAAATTCCCGACTCGGATGCTTCTACTCAAAAAACATCTGGCAACCTCTGGAAAATCCATTTCGGCAGCTGCGTAACCCGACTCTGAATACCCGGAACTTTCCTCGCATAACTTTTTGACCTGTGAATACGTGTACGCGCTCTGTACGTAATAAATACCGTATATGATCTGTGTATAACGCACCAGTCTCTCTGCTGCGGGAACACTCTCTCCACGTGACCACCGGCGATGAGGACGTTGCTCCGCCCCAGAGGTTCCAGCAGCTGGTTAAGGAAGCGAGCAGCTCCGGTTTTGTAGGCGTCGTAGCCGAACAGCAGCACCACCTTCAGGTCAGGATTCCCGGCCAAACCTTTATAAAAACGACAAAACACCCGATCCGTTTCTGATCATCTCCGCTCTGGATTTACATATTCATATATTCAAATTCATCACGCGTTCAGGAAGAGGTGCGCGTTCAGGATAAGAACCCGTTTTTACCCGCTTTCTCTAAAGCGCTGTCGCTGAGGCTCTTTTTGCAGAAGTGGAACGGTCGGATGTGAACCCCCTCCATCGCAGGAAACAGAAGACTGAAACCAGCTTCACCCTCCATGAACTCCCGAGGGACGCGACAGGCCGGGTCGCTGGGGGTCACTGCGGACAAAACCGACAACAAACCGTCAGAAAACATTTCCGACAAAACAGCAGAGTCGTTAATTAACTATTAAAATCAAAAACGTAGAGCATTTTAATTGGTCTAAATTAAATTGGACGAATCAAACGCAACAGTGTTCCGTCGATATTGTATTCTGAGCTGCTAATTTAACCTTCTTTATTTCTATTACATTTACAAATAATGCAATTTGTCATGCATTTGTAATTTTGTTCCACTGATTTGTCATTTATAAATTTATTTATGTATCTGTTTATTTATTTATTTATTTATTCATCTATTAACACAGGCGATTTCTCAAATTCTACAAAAACAAAACAAAAACACTTGGCGTAACAGTCGCGTTTTAAACCACACGATCGTCTAAATGACTAAAAATAGATTATAGGAAGAAAAATTCACATGATATTTAATATTTAAAACCAATCAAAATTCAGAAAGCAGAAAATTCCACTCTCCAGAAATCAAAAAAAATATTTTCTGACTTAAATTTTGACTTGAATCGTAACGCTCGCTGTCTCTAATTTATCGAAAATACGACGAAATAATATTGATATCGTGATAAATTATGACGCAGTACACTTTTCTGTTACATTTTTCCAACGTTATGAAAATATAAATATATAAAATGTTAAACTTTTTATAGATTCAGACATTTCTGTTGACATTAAATAAAAGAGATCTAAGTAACTTTTGTGTGTTTTAAAGGCAGCGCTAGTGTTTGGCAGCTTGTGTAAACCTGTATATCGTTATAAACGTCATTATCGTGTATCGATTGGAGGAAAGTTTTTTAATTTTCCAAGGTAATGCGTGTTTTTGAATTTTATACACTTCCTCGTCTTTATAAAACGCTCAGGAACGTTTCATCACCAGCGACAGAACACCTGAGGGTTCATGTGTACTATTAATAATAATAATAATAAAAAGCAAAGGAGGATGTGTATTATTTAAGTTTTCTCACAGGACGCGGCAAAGATTCTGATATTTACGGCGACAAAAGCTACAGGACAGAAAACATGGAGGGAGAAACTTACACACGATTCCTGGAGTGACGACGCATAAAATGTTGCAGTTGCCGGGCAGCAAACGTCTCAGCCTGTCCACGACGTCCGACTCGTCCTCCGGCTGACACCGCCTGGCTACGACACGGGATCACACTCGGGATCACACTCGGGATCTCACTCGGGATCAATGATCATAACGTTTATCATAAAGTAACAGTGACGTCGTCTCACCTTTTTTATGTCTGAAAGAACCGTGATGTCCAGAAAAGTTCTCATTGTCTACCATTAACAACACCGTCTTGGGCAGCAGGAAGACATTCTACAGAGAGAGAGAGAGAGAGAGAGAGAGAGATGGCGAGAGACAGAGAGAAGTGGGGGGGAGAAAGAGAAAGGGTGAGAGAGAGAGACAGAAGGGGGAGAGAGGGTGGGTGTGTGAGAGAGAGAGAGAGAGATAGAGAGAGAAAGAGACAGAAGTGGGGGGGAGACAGAGAGAGGGCGAGAGAGAGAGAGAGAGAGAGAGAAAGAGAGAAAGGGGGCGAGAAAGAGAGAGAGAGAGAGAAAGAGAGAAAGGGGGCGAGAAAGAGAGAGAGAGAGAGAGAGAGAGAGAGAGACTTTTGACGGTCATTTATTTTAAACATTTGTGTGTTCACTTCAGCAGCATTTTTACACATTTGCTTGAGAAAGTGGTCAAATAAATAAATATATATATATGTATATATATATAAATAGTACATAAATAGGTAAATAAATATACAATTAATTTATAAGAAACTAAATAAATAAATAAATAAATAACCACCCAGCCTACTACTAAAAGGTTGTTTAAAACGCACAGAGTCTAAAACAGAAAGCACAGAAACCTCTTCATTCAACCTCTAGTGCAAAAACCAGTTCATTTAAAACCGAACACACGGCTTCCCCATGGCACCAGATCAGCTGGAACTGTTCCAGGTCCTTCCTGCTTTTATAAAAGTTAAAATCAGCAGTGATCCTTGTTTTAACGAGTCTTCGAAAGGTTGCTGTTACATCATGTTGTGTGTTCTGTGCCACTTTGCTTCTTCTGCTGATGTAAATGGCCATTTTTGAAGAATAAAATTCATCAGCTGACACTCGAACCTTTCTTTCCTCGCGTACTTAAAACCGAGGATAAAAACCGTTTCCCTCCGTAAACAGAAAGGACACTCGTGTGTGACCTCTGGGTTTAAAATACAGATAAAAGCGTTTACAGAGACGATGCCGTGCAGAATTCTCCACTGCAGGTCACCTGCTTGTTTAGTTAACGGTGGTTTGTACAGCGTTCTCCACTCCGGCTTTTCATCATTATTATCATGGCTTTTCACCGTCCTCGGGCCTGACCACCCCGGCGCAGTAGTCCCTGAGCTGCATGTACTCCTCTGACACAAGTGCAGACCTCCACCTCTGTAACAGCTGTGTGACCGCACGGACAGACTTCACCCCTATCCGTGTTGCTAAGTCATTTGGGCTAGCAAAGTCCGGTCCTGTCAGTTCCACCAGCTGTCGCAGAGTCACGGTCCTTGAGGAGATCAACGCTCTCGTTAAGGCTGGAGTAGTCCTGCTCGTTACATCCAGCCGAGCACCGTGGACGAGCGGTTCATCAAGGAGCCAGCGTGGTGATAGACCGTCCTCTCTCTGCACTCTGAAATGGTTAAAAACTTTAAAAAGTCCTTGGTAAAAAGCAGGAAGTCCCGCTAAGTTTAGTTGTTTAGTGTCCATTAGAAACAGTGACTTGTCCAGACCCCATCCTCCCACGGAGGAGCTTCTGTACAAACTGGAGGCGAAACGCTACAGTCCTGCTGGATAAATGAATAAGTCCTTGCCTCTCTCCTGCTTGGGTAGGTATAGCACGCTCTGCGGTATTCAGTGCAGCTTGTCCCAGAAGAAGTCCACCATCACGGCTTGCAGATCCGCAAGTAGTTTTGGGGGTGGATCGATGCAGGCCAGTCTGTGCCATAACGCTGATGCAGCTAGATTATTAACAACCAAACTTCTGCCTTTATATGACATCTGTGGAACAAGTCATTTCCATTTATTTAAACGTCCTTTTATTCTCTCACTTATGCCTTCCCAGTTTTTCTCTACATAACTACTGTGAAGTGGGTGAGAGAGAGAAAGAGAGACAGAAGGGGGAGAGAGAGGGCGAGAGAGAGAGAGAGAGAGAGAGAGGGTGCAAAAGAGAGAGAGAAAGAGAGAGACAGGGTGTGAGAGAGAGAGAGAGCGCGAGAGAGACATAAGTGGGGGGGAGTGAGGGAGAGAGACAGAGGGTGCGAGAGAGGGCGAGAGAAAGAGAGAGAGAGAGAGAAAGAGGGGGTGAGAGAGAGACAGAGAGAGAGAGAAAGAGAGAAAGAGGGGCAAGAAAGAGAGAGAGAGTGTGAGAGAGAGAAAGAAAGAGAGGGCGAGAGAGAGAGAGAGAGAGAGGGTGTGAGAGACAGAGAGAGGGCAAGAGAGAGAGAGAGGGTGTGAGAGACAGAGAGAGGGCAAGAGAGAGAGATAGAGAGAGAGAGAGACAGAAGTGGGGGGAGAGAGAGAGAGGGCGAGAGAGAGAGATAGAGAGACAGAGAGAGGGTGAGAGAGAGACAGAGAGAGAAAGAGGGGTTGAGAGAGAGAAAGAAAGAGAGGGCGAGGGAGAGAGAGAGATAGGGAGAGGGCAAGAGAGAGAGAGAGATAGGGAGAGAGAGAGAGACAGAAGTGGGGGGAGAGAGAGAGAGTGTGTGTGTGAGAGACAGAGAGAGGGTGAGAGAGAGACAGAGAGAGAAAGAAAGAAAGAAAGAAAGAAAGAGAGGGCGAGAGAGAGAGAAAAAGAGAGAAAGAGAGAGACAGGGTGTGAGAGACAGAGAGAGGGTGAGAGAGAGACAGAGAGAGAAAGAGAGGGCGAGGGAGACAGAGGAAGAGAGAGAGAGAGTGTGAGAGACAGAGAGAGAGAGAAAGAAAGAGAGGGCGAGGGAGAATTTGGATTGTAATTGCTGGTGTAAGAGGAATAAAACACTTGGGGTCATGCTGTTATCGGAAAATAATCAACCTCAGGACAGCGGCAGTGACTCTGCTTCATCACTCCACCTGTGAGCATCAACTCGAAGGTAAAAGATCAGCTTGAGCACTTGTGCTAATTACATACTGCCTTTTCAACAGGACGTGTTTTTTTTTTTTAAGATAACAGCAAAAAAAAAAAAAGAAAGAAAGAAAGAAAGAAAGAAAGACCTCCAGTCCTTCCTCCATGGCTCTGAGCAGAACGTGTTCTTCGTATCGGGACGAGCCGGAAGCCGAGAGCCAGGTGGCCTTCTGTCGCGTTCTCTGGACTCGCCGTGCGCAGTTCCTCCACAGCCGACAGACGCTGACACAAAGAAGAGGGAGAAAAAAAAAACTATGACGTCATAAGCAATAAATAAAAAATACAAATAGCGGAGTACAACATCGACATCACTCACATTTCTATTTTCGATAAGAAAAGCCTCGACAAAGAATAAATAAAGTATAACAACAGAGAGAGCAGCTAGAGAACAGATATAACTAACGTAGCCTCTGTTACAACTAAAGAAATTGCTAATGTAGCTAATTTACGTAGATATTCACGTACTGAATTAAGTAACGCTAGCCAGAGAAGCTAGTTCGTTGGCGTTACATAAAGAGACCTCGACTGAACTAACGTCAGTAACGTGGCTTGGTAGCTAACGTGACACGTAACGTAACGTCTTTTTCCGATGAAAACGGCTGGTCAAAGCGTTTTTTCGTCAAAAAAAATTAAATACGTATTTCAACATGTTTATTCTTCCGATGTGTAAAAGTCAACGTAATCCACATCTATATTTGACTATAAGTGTCGATAGCTTTCTTTAACAAATATAGTAAGGAAACAGCGTGAAATTTTTTTAATTAATTTAAATTTTCCTTTGAATATCAAAAATTAAACGCCTCGACCACCAACCATCGGTCCCCGAAACCCAGACGGCAGCTAAAGCGCTCTGAAAAGCTAAAGAATACCCTGATACAAAATAAAAGTTGCTAAGAAGAAAATAAAGATATAAATTAGCTATTAAGTGTCAAAGCCGCAGGAAAAGAGACGCGTTTTAAATCTCGATTAAAAGACACGTTAAAATCGTTTTAATAAAGTTTACGCTACACTCACTGGACGTAAGTTTAACGTTACGTTACGTTACGAGTTTTGACGTTAAAATCCACCGGAACGACGTCTAAAGCTGAGTGTATATTCAGTGTAACTCGTTTAAAGCTCTGTGTTTACTGCTGATGCTGTGGGCGGCCATTTTGTTTTGACGTCACTTCCTGAACTCGGGGTTGAGGAGACCGTCCTGAGTTAAGAGTTGAGAAGTTTTTTTTTTTTTTGTTTTGTTTTTTTGTGGCTTTTCCTGGTTGGAATTTTGGGAATGACTGACAGTTTGACCTGCTTCGTGATTGAACGCTAACGTGAATAAAACAGAAAAAGTTTATAAATAAAGTAAAATTAAAAAAAAAAACCCCTAACAACGCTTACGGTTCCTGAGAAACACTTATCTGACCTTAGCTCCGCCCCTTAATGTATAGCCACGCCCACACATTTGCATATGAGCTCAGATTCTTGTCCTGTATATCCGTGTCACGCTCCGCAACCAATCATAACGAGTCAGAGCTGTTTGAATTAATTAGGCTCCGCCTCCTCAGAACTGACTGACATGTGGCGGCCATTTTGTTTCTGACAGACGTTTGATTGAAGTTCACACTCTCCTGAGTAGCTGGGTGAAGATCGGGAAAAACGTTAGGATTTTTAGTTCGCTAAAGTAGGATTTGCATATTATGTAAATTAGCTGAAAGTGAAAAGGGGCGGAGCTAAATGGGTCTTGTGGTGTGTTTTTTTTTTTGGTTTGAACCTGAATAATAACTGGGAATAAAAAATAAAACACTACAGCGCACATCTCTAATAGAAAATTAAACTTTCTATGTTTATCTTTAATGAAAAAAAAGAATTGTTTTAGTTTTTACTTTATTATAAATTCCTGAGAAAATGTGTTTTATAAAGAGGAGTAATAATAATAATAATAATAATAATAATAACAACAATAATAACAATAATAATAAGAGGAAGAAAATATATAATTTCTTCTTTTTTTCTTATTTAATACATACTGTAATTTACAGAATGAAATTGTATCTTTGACATTTATCATTAATCCTGTTTATTAAATATTATTATTATTATTATTATTGTTGTTCATTAATGCTTCATATTAAGAGAAAAAAAAATTACTTAATTAATAATATACATCTAAACACATAGTGCATAAAAACTAAACATTTATTTTTAAAACTATAATAATAATAAGTATTATTATTATTATTATTATTATTATTATTATTATCATTATTATTATTATGCCATAAACATTCTACTTAATAATAAATATTATAATTAAAAAAATGCAATTTTATCTTTTTGTGTTTTTTACTTCCTGAAAAAATAAATAAATTAAATGTTTCTAAAAGGGTATTATTATTATTATGATTATTTATTATTATTATTAACAGCAACAACAACAATAATAATAAAAGTGAGCACACTTCTTTCTTCTGTTTAAAAATATTCCTTCTTGTAATTTCAGTCCTTTAAAGCTGAAGTTTTATTTATTTATATTAGATTTATTTTGATTTTGTGTACATTAGTGTCGCAGTGATGAGCTAACTGTGCTAACAAACACACACACACACACACACACACACACACACACACACACACACAGCTCCAGCACTGAGAGATGAGACATGAGGGACAGTTCTGAAGGATTGTGAGATGTTTTTTAGAGAGATTTAGAGGTTTTAACTCCGCACTTTGCTGAAACTCAGTGAGCTAACATGCTAACGCTAACATGCTAACGCCAGTACCTCGCTAACCGGAACATGGCTTTAGTCGGCACAAAAGTCAGGATCTTCTCCACCACTTCCGCCACATTCCCGAGCACAAACCCGGCTTTACTCTCCACAGCACCGCTGCTAGAACCTCCATCAACCTCCATCTTCCCTCTAAACCTGCTCCTGAGCTTCAAAACACCCTTTTGTTGTTGTTGTTGTTGTTTATACCTTTCCTTTAACGATACCAGAAAACACTTCCGCTTCCGGTATAATTCAAAATAAGAGTTCACATTTAACACTTTTAATCACTAGAGCTTTTGGTTCCTGTTCCTTATTATTATATCGAAATTATCGAAAAATTGCAAATATAAACATAAAATGATTTGCAATCATAGTGAATGATTTTAATACTTCAAAAAGTTATGAAAAGTCAAAGTTTTAGGGCGACACAGACAGTAGAGAATGTTTCTCTTCCTCAAAAGAACATGACACACGTTATTTATTTCAGTTTCAGTTTTTAAATATATATATATAATTTAAATTGATTTTACACACTTAGAGCATTATCATACCGCATCCAATCAAGAAAAACTAAAAATTTACTAATAATTCGTCACTTCACTTCTGTTCAAAACGATTCTCTTTTTGCGATGACTCATCCTGTACTAGCCTTCTGTTCGTCCAATTAAAAGCTCTCTAGAGTGTATATGCCCCGCCCCCCGGGGGCGTGTCTTGCTCTACTGTAGCTTCTCGTTAGCAGTAAACGCGGTTCTTCGGTGTGTTTTTTGTCTGCGTGTCTTCACACACTCCATCTGAGGATAAATGTTTGGAGTTTGAATGTAAAAGTGGGTGGAGTTTGTGTGAGTTGGCGGTTTTTCGGAGGAGTGTTTTACCGACTCGGAGCTGTTCGATGTCGGAATGATGGAGAACGTGATTCCGTGTTTATTCCCCGTCTCCATCAGTAAGAGTCAGTGATATCGTTTTATCTCCCACTCAGACGCGTCAGATGACGACCCTGCGGCTCTCCGTCACCATCGGCAACGCTGACGCTCGATCTCGACTCGAATACGTACGCCATAACTCCACACACACACACACACACACACACACACACACACACACGGCGTCTCGTCGTCTAGCATTAAAGTCGTCCTGGTTAAAGTGGACAGGTGTGGGTGAAGGCGGCGCTGAGAAATCCTCCACAGCTGAAAAAACTCTTCACTCTCGTTATAAACTCTTCACTGCTCTCCATGTTTAGCTTCCTCGCTCTCAGGTGTGTTTTGATTGGACGGGGGTGTGGCTTAGCTACCTCGCTGTCAGGTGTGTTTAGACTGGACGGGGGTGTGGCTTAGCTACCTCGCTGTCAGGTGTGTTTAGATTGGATGGGGGTGTGGCTTAGCTACCTCGCTCTCAGGTGTGTTTAGATTGGACAGGGGGTGTGGCATGGCGTATCTCGAACGCTATTGGCTGTTGCGTAAATCAGACAACACGCCGTCACTCTGACTTCCTGTTTCGAAAGGAAATACATCAACATTCAGACTCAAATCACGGCACTCAAGACGTTTCACTGAGACTCTAAAATGTTAGCGAAATGTAATAAAATATGAAACTTTATTATCTATAACTGAAAAACTGATGCTGCGTCTCAATTCGTCTGCTATCAGCACTAAACAGTGTCCGAGATTAGAATGAGTGCGTCCCAAATCGTAGTTTGTTGAAACGAGGATCCCAAAGGTTCCCGGATGGTCGACTGTTTCCGGTAGATTTTCGAAGTGTGGATCCGTGGAAACTTTTTCAGCTAATATTACCCACAATTCTTTGCGTGAGGAAGGAGGCGGAGTTTTCTGACGTTTTGCTTCGGACGCATTTTAGAGAGGTGTAAATGAAATTCAAGGGAACGATAAATTACATGATAAAGTATAAAAGATATCAGGAATAATGAATGAAGAAAAGCTGAAATGCGATGAGGAGGTTGTTTACAGTGACGGCGAGCGTAACTAGGCAACAACGACGTTCTCTTCCGGTACGCGGCGTGTCAGTTAGTACGTCCCAGTACTCGCATTTTTTCTCTCTTTTGCTACACACTCAAAAGTATTTACTGTTTCTTCACAAAAAGAGTGTATACTTTTAGTGCATAGTATAAGCAGGTGAACTGAGACGCAGCACAAGTCACCTGCTGTGATGTCACCAGGATCAAGTGGGCGTGGCTTATTTCATTCACAAGCTAAGTGCATCCCAAAACTCTTGATTCCTGAATCCGATCAAAGTCCGCCATCTTTTTAGGATGTACCAAGTCTTAAAATACAGCAAATGATACAATAATAATAATCTAAATTCAATAAACAACAGGTATAAATAAAATCCTTGCATGAATGTTCATTAATATACGTTAAAACTGGTGAAGTTTAGGCTTGTTTAGGCTAAAACGTCAGCGTTTACGCGTGTGACGTAGCTACACGTCCAATAGCGTCTATTTAATGATGGATAATTAAATTTAGCAACGTTTTGTACTCGAATGTTATAAATAACTACAAACAAAACAGACGGCACTTATAGGAATCATTCATATCTCTTTTATTGCAGTCTTTATTTGTCTTACGCTTAAAATTTCAGGCTGCAAAATCCAGTGCAAATAAAATCCTGAGGAGTGAATGTGCTCATAAATAAATAAATAAATAAATAAATAAATAAATAAACCATGGCTGTAAGACTTTTCCACGCTCACTCGCTTGCTCTCAGCGTCCACGTCTCTGTAATCGCAGCAGCAGGACAGCGGCGTTTTGTTCGTTTTGTTCGTTGTTGTAACGTATTTCAGCATCACACACTTAGTAAAAGCAAACTTTCAGCTCTAAACACAACGCAAAGTCACTTTAGACAACGTTACAGCAGCAGCATTTAATCAGTTCAACTAAAAATAAATAATCTATAAACATATGAGTACGCATTTACAGCTCGGTTTATTCTGTAGTCACTTTAATATCTAGAATAAAGTCGGATGCAGCAGTAAGTTGGATGTTTGATTGCCAGGATTTTCAGATTTTCAGTCTCACCTCGTCATCATGCACAGAACTGAGCACAGGATCTCCGTGAGCCCTGTGCGGACGGGATTAGTTTCTTTATCTGTAATAACGTTCTGTAATAAAACTCTCGTATCCGGATGTTCACGTGTAGTCATACGGTACGCTGTATGTTGTTCTTCTATACAAACATCAGTGCATCATTTATCCTATAACGATGTCAGGAGTTCCTCAGCGCAGCACGTGGCACGTTTCACGTTAGTTTTGACGTTAAAACGCGTCCCGTGTGATCAGATCGCAAGCGTACGGACAGATGAGACGACAGATGAAGCTACGAAAAGCAGCTGCTTTCGTCTCTGGTGCTTCAGCGTCATCTTTATCCATTAAACTAAAGACAATCTCACAATTTCTTTTACTTAAAATGGCGTGATGTATGAATTTTGATTTTGTCTAAATATCAAATATTTAAAAAAAAGGTAAATGGATTGTCCATGAGTTAAGGCTAAAGCAGTATACCTGAAATAACAACAACAACAACAATAATAATAATAATAATAATAATAATAATAATAATAATAATAATAATATGGAGAAGAGGAAGAAAATAAAGAAATCTTCCAATGTCCAAAATTTTAACATGCATGTCTAAAATATATGTCAAAAAAGTTTTTTTTTAGAAAATATAATTTCTGAAAAAACATAATAATTAAAAAAAATAAATAATACGTTTTAAAAATATAAAATAACTGTTGCATGATGCAAAAAAAAAAATAAGTGAGAAAATCTCATCTTCCCCCCCAAAACCCCACTAGTTTAAACAAACAAACAAAGAAACAAATAAAAATTAGTTTATCAGGTGTAAATAAGGTGTTCAGTCGAGTCTGGCACAAAAAAAAAATCTACTTTAAATGTTTTATTACTATTTTATGTAGGAAGTTCGTAAAGAATGAGAGCGACACACAGTCTAGAGAGCTACAGAAGTTTACGTTAATGCACAGTAACGATCTCAAGTGATTCGGAGGTGATTTATATATTTATATTTATATTTTCTGAAAATATGATTATCATCATAAATAAATTGTTGACATTTAACCCCGTTTACACTTAACGCCGACCGCTTACGATCTGATCACCCAGGAAGCGAGTTAATACCAGACGTAGGCCAGACCTTTGATTGGCTGCCAGTCACACTGAGTTTAAAATTTTGCGTGGGCTTGCTCCAGAGTACATACAGTCCTGTGCAAAAGTCTTGGCACCCTAAACTTTGTTATAGATGTTTATTTTCTGACTTCTACATTATTGATTCAGTACTAAAACATTTTAGATTCCAAACATT
>CM075013.1:886472-908234 GCA_037576675.1 Pangasius sanitwongsei | reverse complement strand
GCGAAGGATCGTCACATTAAATACTGACTCTGTTTCATTTATTACTGTTTACTGCTCTTTATAGGATTTTTTTTAAATGTAGAAACATTTAATTTCATTATTATTGAAGGCGTCTTTGCTCTACAGCATTTCTTTGCATGAGCCTGAGACTTTTGCACAGAACTGTATGTGAGCTCTTTACTCCGTACACAGCCTCATGATCTCTTCGATCATCAAGTCAATCACTCCTTTCAGTCCTACGTTCACGTTCCAAAGCCAAAGGTGACGGGGCTTTCTCGCTCCCAGGCTCTGGAATAATCTCCCTTTTCATATAAGATCATCCTCCTCTATCGCTTTGTTCAAATCCTCTTTGAAGACTCGTTTTTATTCTTTATCTTTTAATTCAGTCTGAGGCTGTAAAATTTGTCTTCTGGTATTTTGTATTGTTAAATGTTTTTGTGTATAGATCTGTTTTATTCTATTCCTATTCTCTGACTCTCACTGATAAAGATGATTTTCCATATTTGTCCGTATTAAATACCACGCTGAGTTTACACGCTTGCCTGCCTGCGATAACTGCACGTTAAAAATGATTTGTATTTATTTGGCAGCATCGAATATTACGTGATTAAGGACAGAGATGTATAAGTGCTCATGCATTTATTTCTAGAGAACTAAAAGCTGCATGATATTGTGGTGAATATGAATATAAAGTGCTTTTATATCTGTAGCTGTACTGATTATGACAGCCATTTTAATCAGCCTTCAGGATCACGCTGTTCCGATTTCTCCATTTTTGGGAAGAGTTACTATGGATACGCACGCTAGATGATTAAATACGTGAAGCAGAAGTGTTCATAAAACGTAAGAAGCATAATCCGATAAAAGCAAAGTTGATCTGTAATATTCTCAACATCATGGCTAATCAGAGCATCTGTAAATTATGGAATTAATCCACTTTCTAATGTAAACTTAATCCCGTCCGAATAGGGCTACAGAGCGTAACTCCAGCATTAAAAGCACAGCATTTTAAATCCCTGTACTGTAAAGTTCCAGTATAAATGACACGCTAGTCAGCATTCAGTGCTAAACTGAGCTCGTGTGAAAGCACTTGGTTTTCCTGAAGCTGACGATGGAGTTGGTCTGATCAGAGAAGAGAGACAGAGAGATGGAGAGAAAGACAAAAAGACAGATGTTAGTAGATACACAGCGTCATCTTTCCCCTCAGTGAAAGTGTGAACTGGAAATGTTTATGAAAATGCAAAAAATACAAAATACAAAAAAAAGAGAGCAGGAGGTATTGAGAAGAGCTTTTCTGGATTTTATTCAAGCTTCTCGAGAATAAATTATAGATATAAGAAAAGACTAAGACAAATTAAAAGAGACTGAGTGAGTGGGGAGCTTTACACGGATGAAATGAAGTTTTATTATTTTACAGAAAGCAAAAACCACTCAAAAGTTCTGTACAGCGGATGGAAAAACCGATCGCCATGGATGGAAGAAAGCAGTGACAGAAAACAAGAAAGGAAAGAGAAATGTAGAAGAACAGAAGCGTGAAGTGAAGTGACTCGGCTGGAGCAGGGACCAGGGATGAGACAATTTATCTATGTGGATGAGAGAGAAACAGAAGGCGATGAAGAAATGAGAAAACAGGAAAAAGGAGGTAAAAACAAAGCAGCATGCAAAGGGAACGTTTTATTATAAATTATATGAAAAGTAAAAAAAAAGTACTTTATGCTAGAATTTTATCTGTAATTTCCTTATTAGTTAAAATATTTACATGGAGGTCATGTCGTTCAGGGCGTGGTCGAGCTCCTCGCTGATGGCTTTGTACTTGAGTTTCTGAGAATACAACTCATCTACACGAGCCGATCAGGAAACGGAGCAAAGGATCGTGGGTAATGGGAATGGTGATAACGCAAAAACAGACAGACAGACAAACGAGTGGGAATAGAGAGAAATAAAAAGCAAAAAAAAAGATGAAGAGAAACTGAAACTAGAAATGTGAATAAGCAGGAAAAGAAACTGAATTTATTCTGCGTCATGAGGCATGAGATGTGAGAGAGGTTTGTGGAAAATGACGTACCCTCCAGATCATCGATGGTCTTCTCCAGCTTGGCGACTGATCTCTCAGCGAACTCAGCACGAGTCTCAGCCTGGGAGGAACACACACACACACACACACACAACATGCATTTGCTTAAACCTGCTTGGAAATCGTAATGAATGATACTTTAACCAGCAGTTTTCCTAAATAAAGATGAAAATCTTGAATTTTTCAGCTATTTTTAATCCCACCAGGATGGAAATGTCTTTGTTTTTTTTGGTTTTTTTAGCCAAAACACTTTCTCCAACCAAACATGTCGTCTTTCAGTGTAAAATTAAGACGCTAGAAGAAGATATTGCTCAATTATGGAAGAATTCAGTCAATTAATCTTGAATAAACGTTCTTAAAAATGTAAAAAAAAATTTGTTAATTTGTGATGCATCTAAAAAAAATGCAAACACACCTCCTTCAGCTTGTCAGTCAGAACTTTGATCTCCTCCTCATATTTGTCCTCCTTCTGAGAGTACTGTAGACATAAAGAACAGAAGACATAGGTCAGACTCCACACACACACACACACACACGCACACACACACGCACACACACACACACTTACCTTCTCAGCCTGGGCCTCCAGGGACTTCATGAGGTTGGTGACTGTCTTCAGTTCCTCCTCCAGTTCAGAGCATTTACTGTAAAGGGATTGATCAGTCAACATCAGTATCAGATCAGCAGCAGTATCAGTTCCGTATCAGATTAAATCAGTATCAGTATCCGATCAGTATCAGTATCCGATCAGTATCCGATCAGTATCAGAATCAGATCAATATCAGTATCAATATCCGATCAGTATCCGATCAGTATCAGAATCAGATCAATATCAATATCAATATCAGATCAGTATCCGATCAGTATCCGATCAGTATCAGAATCAGATCAATATCAGATCAGTATCAGAATATTTCTTACCCCTCGTTCAGCTCAGCTCTCTCCTCTGTACGCTCCAACTCACCCTCAACGATCACCAGCTTACGAGCCACCTGCACACACACACAGACACACACACACACACACAGACACACAGACACACACACACACACACACACACACAGACACACACACACACACACAGACACACAGAGGATAGGATGAGGGAGAATCAGAGCAGTAAAGAGTAAAGAGAGAACGCAGGGACAGAAAGCTAGCTCACCTCCTCGTATTTGCGATCGGCGTCCTCAGCGATGTTTTTGGCCTCCTTCAGCTGGATCTCCTGCACCTCCATCTTCTCCTCATCCTTCAGCGCCCTGTTCTCAATCACCTTCATGCCTCTGAGAGACACCGAAATGATATGATTATTAGAATCGCGCCTCATTAAGAGAACGTACGCTATCCGAACGTTTCCCGCGACGTCAGCTGAAGATGGATTCGGAACAAAACACTGTTTTTTATTAACCATCTTTAATTTTCACAGGTCTCTATTTTTCTACTTAAATTCTCCATTTAATATTTAAATCTCCACAAACAGACAAGTTTACGATGTGATTTATCTCGAAAGCAAGTATTGCAAACAAAAGTTAGTGAGTTAGCTAGCTGATATTAGCTTCCTTTCCCTACAATGGCAGAGTTTTTTTTTTTTTTTATCCAAAGAGCTTCTTAAATTCTCTAAATCTTTCCAAAACAGGGACAGAGTCTGTGTATGAGATAAATAAATAAATATCAGAAAAAAAAAAACTTCGGTATAAATTTGGTAAGTTTTTGGACAGTTTAAGCGGAATTAGCCGTTCAGGGAAACGTACATAACGATCACGGTCTATTTTATCTGATTTGCCGAAGCACCATTTTGCAATTTTTCACATCTTAAGTCAGAAATTCTGTCCCGAATACCAGGTGACGACGAGAGAAAACTCACGCGACTGAAACGCTTTATCAGATTTATGGCACCTGGTGAAAACACACACCTCTCGCTCTCATCTGCAGCCTTCTCAGCCTCCTCCAGCTTCTGCAGAGCCGTGGCCAGACGCTCCTGAGCGCGGTCCAACTCCTCCTCAACCAGCTGGATGCGTCTGTTCAGGGCAGCCACCTCGCCCTCAGCCTGCAGGTGCAAAGACAAGAGCTCACACGCTCGCTCTTACAGCTCACAGACGAACAAAACCATTCCAACTGCACGCGTTACGTAAAGAGCAAGCAGAGCGCCTGCATTATTTTCCCGTAACAGCACGTCCTCACGTGTTTTATTCCTCTTACACCACAGCAATCCTGTGGAACGTCTGCGAAACGAGTGACAGTCGTTTTTCCCTCTCTTGAAGTTAATAAGTTATCAAAGAAGTGCGGAGAAGCGTAAACTCCTCTGTCCTGAAGACGTCAGAAAACTCAGGGTTACAGCTTCACCTCTGACACTGGAGACTCCTTCCATCAATGTTAAATAAACATCAGATTTACAGCTCAGCGATTACACACGTTTTATTCACAGCTCTTTATTGCTTTAGTTACGTCAGTTATTACCTGAGCCGTGGTACAGTACTGGTACTAATGATCTACACTCCTGCATGCTGAAACATCACTACACCTCTCTCTCTCTCTCTCTCTCTCTCTCTCTCTCTCTCTGTCTGTCTCTCTGTCTCTCTTTCTCTCTCTCCCTCTCTCTCTCTCTCTCTCTTTCTCTGTCTCACTGTCACTCTCTTTTTCTCTCTCTCTGTCTCTCTCTCTCTCTTTTCCTCTGTCTCACTGTCACTATCTTTCTCTCTCTCTCTCTGTCTCTCTCTCTATCTCTCTCACTCTCTGTCTGTCTGTCTCTCTCTGTCTGTGTCTGTCTCTCTGTCTCTCTCTCTCTCTTTCTGTGTCTCTCTGTCTCTCTCTCTGTCTGTCTCTCTTCCTCTCTCTTTCTGTCTCTCTTTCTGTGTGTGTCTCTCTCTCTCTCTGTCTCTCTCTCTCTGTCTCTCTCTCTCTGTCTGTCTGTCTCTCTGTCTCTCTCTTTCTGTCTCTCTTTCTGTGTGTGTCTCTCTCTCTATCTCTCTCTCTGTCTCTCTCTCTATCTCTCACTCTCTCTCTCTGTGTAAGGTATTAGATTATTATGATGATGATTATTGTTATTAATATTGATGATTATTATTACACGCTGTGTTACCCGCATGCTGCAGTAAAGACTCAGCTGTCATTGGATTCGGTGCTAATGCGCTTTGAACGGATTTCACGCCGCCGCCTCTCGGCCTTACCGACGCGCGCGCTGCTCTCTCCGCCTCGAGCTCCGCCTGCAGTCTCGCGCTCCTGTTTTGCGTTTGATCAGTCAGCTCTTGCAGAGATTTGATTTTCTTTTTCACGGCCTCGAGGTGCGGGACTCCGGCCATGCTGAGGGTCGCGGATGGATGGATGGATGGGTGGATGGGTGGATGATCTGAGGCTGGGTGTTGGCGCTTCACGCACACCGAGAGACGCACCAATAAAACCGGAAGTTCACCGGCGTCTCCTAGGATACACCCAAACCCGCATCCTACCGCAAAGAATCCTGCTATTTACACACATTTTAAAGTGATAGTGTGTTTTTTTTTTTGTTTTTTTTTTAAGCAGCTCGTCTCTGTTATTAGCTCCCTGATGATACCGAGCCCTGGGTTGCCAGATCTTCTTTATAAAATCATCCAAAAACGACAAATTTGGTCAGATGTTTTTCAGATTTTTAGATCAACCTCATCTATAACACGTCTGCTCTTAAACTCAGTAAACTGGAGCAAAAAAAAAAAATTACTACGAAACTCAAGTGTTTATTTCACTGTTTTTATCCATTAGCTGAAACTTACCAACTATGAAGAAGGTTTTAAGCTCCGCCCACTCGGCACAATGACGTCACAAGTCAGCGAAAAGCTCGTTTCCTGATTTATACGTCATTGTGTGTGTGTGTGTGTGTGTGTGTGTGTGTGTGAATTTCCTTCATAAATAACGCCAACTAGAGCGGAAACGCAGTTAAACCTCAGTCTGTATTTTTTAAACCGTTTTCCTCAAAATCAGAAATTAAAAAAGTTTTTTTTTTCTAGATTAACAACTAAAAATCTCAGTTTGGAAACATTCGTGAAATTTGACAAATTCAATCCCGTCCCTAATCCGAAAGATATTACAGACACATATTTTTGCATGAATAAACTTCATTAAAGAAAAATTTCAATAAAAAAATAAGAATATCAAAATTTCAGCGATTATCCGGTGAAGATTAATTGCGATTTCTATTGTTTGTTCAGAGCTCATGCTGGGACGTGTGTTATTAATAGCTGAATGATTTGATTTAGATTAATTAATGTAATTTATTGAATTTAAAATTGCAGATTAAAAAACAAATCAGCGGGTTAGCAGTAGGTTAATTTTGCGATGAGGAGACGGGGACAGATGTGTACAGCTGTTAGACGCTGAAAAAAAACATTTTCTACTTTTTAAATCATGCTGGAATGACGGCTCTACTCCAAAGATCTGGTTCATTAATGCCATTATTATTATTATTATTATTATTATTATTATTAATTATTATTATTATTATTATTATTATACTGATTAAACACATTTGATAATCTTCTATATCTCATATTTAGCATTTAATGTATTATTATAATCTATGTATTACTATTATTAGTAGTATTTTATTATAAAGCTCCTTTTTATGGTCTATATTTAGTCGAAGCATCAGTTCCTTCAGTAAATAACTGTTCAGGATTTATTTCGGTCCCATGGTGTTAACTTTCTGAGCAATAAAAAGAGAGCAATATTAATATTTACTTTAAAGAAATAGATGTTATGTTAAATTCCAGCTCCATCACAAGCACAAAAATTTCATTAGCTTTTTATTTACTATTCTGGTATTTTTTTTTTATACACATAAAATGAAAATGGAAATCTGGAAGAATCGTAAGTTGTTCTTATTGTTGTTGTTGTTTTTTTTAATTAAAAAGAAAAAGGTTAATGAATTTGCAGCAGCGCCATCTAGTGGTGAATATTTAAACTCTCATTAACGTTCTTCTTTGGTGTCATTAAACTCAATTTGAATGATTACTGACCTTTTGATTCGTCAAAAGATGTAATAAATACACCTAATGAAAACGCGTTACTCAAATTCATCTGCGTCTGAAATAGATCTGTCTCCTCTACGCAGAAGAAGAACGGTGAAACGCTATACGTAGCCTAGACATATTTCAACCTCATGGCGTTCAGGAGCTCGTACCTGCTGCTACCTTATAAAGCTCTGCTCTAAATTTAACTCTTACTGACCTGCACGTGGAGCTGTGGAGTGTTATTTATATACATTTAATGTCACTGTGAAATTAGTGTCAGGCTGCATGACTCCCTGAGAGGAATAATTCATTCATAATCATTCAGGAAGGATTTCTCAGAGGTGTGAAGAGGAGTTTCAGGAGATGCATCTCAGTTCTGCGGATTTTAGTCTCTGTGTGTGAAAATACACACTTTTTTCTTTTTTTCACCCCTTAACAGAGTACATGCGCGTGCGTGCAGCTGTGTGACTCACATCGCCGGCTTTCTTCTCAGCCAGTTCCAGTTTCTCCTGAGCATCCTTCACGGCCTCGCAGTACTTGTCCAGCTCGTCCTCAGTTGCTTTGAGTTTCTTCTGCAAGGCGACCAGGTCATCGTCCAGCTGAGAGAGAGAGCGAGAGAGAGAGAGATAGAGAAAGGAAAAGGAAAAGGAAAAAAAATAAGAGATGAGGTTTTAATATACAAGAATACAAAGTGGTTGAATCTCTCGGAGTCTGTGTGGAACTAACGTTGTCTTATCAAATTCGCTGATATGATTAAATGCTTTATCAGGTTTATTCTTTTCCCGAAAAAGAAAGGTACTAAGAGTCTCTTTCGATGGAAAGCGTAGAGAAAGTACCTTTATTTTGTGCACCTTTAATACACATCTATCTTTCACCCGGATATAGTCACGTTTGAAAAAAGATTTAGAACTGGATTGTATTTAAAGGAAAACTCTAGTCACGTTTTCCAGGTAAAAGATGAACGCTTAAGGGTTCCACGAGGAACGGTACACTTCAGAAACTATTTTACGTTCAGGCTGAGATTCTGGCAGCGATGAAATAAAGCACTCGTAGAAATAATTATTTCAAGGATTCTTAATGGTTCTTGCTTTCTAATGTTGTTCTACTGGCTTTGCTTTTTATCTGTACTCTTTGGAATAATGTTAATGGATGTTGGATCAAACTTAAGTAAGTTATTAATGATTAATTAATGATTAATGATTAGGTAGTTAAAGTTTTTTTTTAAGGATTGTTAACAGTTCTAGCTTTCTCACATGGTTCTAATGGCTTTTCTTTTTAAACGTACATAGAACCCAAAAATTTATATGGTTTATTAAAAAAATAAACAAATCTCTAAATGTTAGTCAGTTATGTTTCCTAGGAAATAAAGGTCATCAACTTCATCTCTAATCAATCACACTTCAGTGAAAGCCCTCAAAGCTCTTTTTTTTTCTATTTTAATGTCCGCATGGAAACCAACCGCCTTGGTTCTGTCCTCCGCTGCCTTCTTGTCTCCCTCAGCCTGCTCTGCTCTGTCCAAGGCATTCTCCTTGTCGAGCTTCAGCATCTGCATCTTCTTCTTGATGGCATCCATGGCTGCTTATTGTCCTGGTGGACGACAGAAAGAAAAAACGGAGAGGAGGAGAAGAGCGTCTGCACCGAACTGAACGCTGACCTGGAGTGCGAGCTCAGTGTCTCAGGCAGCTGACAAATATCTGCTTTGGCCAGATGAATTCTGAAGGACACCTGATACTCTCCTCGAGCGCCGCTCCCACTGGCTGACACGATCTTCACTCCTCTTTTTTAAGGAGCTCATCTGCAATTCGCTGTGCAAAGACATTTGACCATCCATATGGCTAAATATGGGATTCACCGCCCAGGACATTCCCTCACCCCAAGACGTCTTGCGCCTTCTTTCTCTCCATAAACACACGCATGTTTGTCTTACTATCTTCATGAGGACTTTCCTCTGATATAAATATTAACGCAGATAATTAACGATTAGCGCTACACCTAAATCTAACGTCAAGCTTAACCTCAGTAACCAAAAGGAAAACTTTCAGCTCTTTTAGTTTTTTAAATAAAAGCTGCAGTTTTTGTTAAAACAAACAAACCAAACAGTTTTCCTCATGAGAACTTGCCAAATGTCCCCATGAGGTCAAAACTGTCAGATATTCCTGTCCTTATGGTGACTTTTGGTCTAAACCAAGATATAAAAACATCCCACATCACTCGATCACCTTGAGTTTAAAGGAAATGAGAAACCGGATTCACAGCAGGATGTTTCTGTCATTGCTCGTCTTTTATATCTGAATATAATCACGATTTTATAATCATTTTTGATCCGTGTAAATATTTCAGCGTATTTTAGAGCTCACACACACAAACAGCCCACAGCAGAAGTCCTTTTGGAATTTTGAAATTAATGCTTTTAAGATTTAAGTCAACTTTTTTTTTCTTTGACCTGTTCCAGGATCTGGGCCAAACATTCACCTTGACAGAAAAATCTCATATATAATTCCATTTTCTTTCATTTTTCCATTTAACTGGACAGTTAACTGTCCAAACAGTTAATGCTGGGATTTGAACTCACGACGTTCCGGTCAGTTTTAGTCACAGAGCCGCCGCTTCCTCTTTACATTTCACACCTGATCAAATTGTGAGTAATATGTGATCCTACGTAAGAAACATGTGATTGTCCATTTCAACATGTTCATTAATCCATCTTCAGTGAGCACTTTATCCTGGTCAGGGTAGATCCGGAGTCAATTCCAGGAATACCGGGCACAAAGTGGGAATATTCTCTGGATTAGATACATATACACACACTCATTCACACCTAGGGAGTGATTTAGAGTCACCAGTCTGCTTACTGGCATGTCTCTGGGAGGTGGGAGGAAACCGGAGACCACAGAGGAACCCCACATAGACACGTGGAGAACATGTGAAACTCCATACAGACAGGAACCTGAGCTCAGGACCGAACCTGGAACCCTGGAATTCCATGACATTTTGCATGTAAAATCAAGAAAATAAAAACTACGTGCACTACTACTGAGTGAAACAGTTTATGGAAACAACGTGAAGTGTCTAAATGTGTAAATTTAACATGTAAAGTTTGCATAATGATTTTAAAATATCGAGCCATTACATATTTTTTCATCAATAAGATCAAAACATATGCAACATATATGTGTTATTTTATATAGGTCGTTATTGACTAATTAATGATTAACAATTATGTAATGAATCGTCATTTTGTGTCGTTTTGTTTGCTTATTTCCTGTCGCCTCTTTTTTCCTGTCCTGTAATTGGTTGATTATCCTAATGCGTTCACCTGTTCTGTGTTATGCCTTGGATTGTTTTGTCTATTTACCTATTTATCCTCTTGTTTCTGTCCTTCATTGCGAAGTCTTATCACGTATTCGTGTCTCGTTAAGTTTTTCCTAGTGCCTTATTCCCTGCTTCTGAGTTTCCTGGTTTTGACCCTTGCTCTGGTTTCCACGTTTTGATTATAGATTATCATCGTGTTATGATATCTAACTATGTTTTGACCTCATCTACCCTCATGTTACAGTAATTAGTTAGTAAATTAATCACAGGCGGAAAGTTAAGCTGAATTTGATTCCTGATTAAAATCACACATTATACTTGAAGAAGGCTGGAAAAAAGCAGATGATCGAAAAAGACGTTGTATCGACGTCCTCCAGACTTGGACGCTGTGACGCTGTTAAGATGTAAATCGTGCACGATGTTATGAAGACGTATATCTTCTGCCTGAGAACTGGACCCCAAAGACACGGCAAATCTTCACAGAAGCAGTCAGTCGCCATGACGGCGAGTTTACACCAGGCTTTCACTAACACTAATGTGCAGAAACGCGGCCAGAAATTCGATCGCTGCAGCTGGCCGACTCTAAAACTCTGAACGTTACTGAGGGATTATCACACTGCCGTCAAGATTAATACAGTTAGGATCCGCTTTCTAAACAAAATACAACAAACAGCAAAACATGCAATTTCACTATCTTTACAATTAATGTGGATCACATGATCAATTACATTTGGTTTATTCCTAAAAACTTTATTATCACTAAAAAGTGCTGTCCAACAGAGTAGAAAGTGTTCGGACTGAGAGAGGATGAAAGAAAGTGGTTTTAATTTAGTGCCTCTTCGTCTTTGCTCTCTTTTTCCATGCCCAATCGGGTTCTTATGTTACCCAAGGGAGTTATTTTTACTTGAACCCTCCTAACCCTGACCACCTGCCCCTCCATTCTAGCAGTTTAGGAGCTTTACTTACAAACCTCAACCACGACCCTCGTGCATTTTACTCCTTTCCCTCTTGTCTCTCAGTGAGTTTTCAAAGTTAGAATTAAAGTTATTATATTTTTGTTTATTGCTGTAGCAGTTATGTGATTACACCTTACAGGAATTGTTCAGATTGCTCTGAATGAATAGTGTAACTTTAAGTTATGATTACTAAATCAATAAAAAAAAAAAACAGCATGTGGATATCTTTATCAGTCGTTTTATTTCTGTATCTCGGGGACGTCTGTGCTGCTAGCAGTGATAATGCTGTGCTCGGCACACACTACCCCACTGTGTTCTGTGTTATAGTTAATGTCTTGTGTTGTATTTATTGTTGTCGAGTGTATACACTGCTGTCTCTGACTTCTGTAATGTCGCACCATGGCCTTGGAGAATGCTACGTTGTTCTACTGTATACTTCTATATGGCTAGAATGATAATAAACCTCTCTAATCTAAATATTGTCTCTCTCAGACTGCATTTACATCGCCAAACTTTTTTCCCCAATGACTTTTGACACAGATCGGATATTTTTACCGATCTGAACGATCACGTATGATTTTCCTGTCAGTTCTTGTCATTGCGATGTGGTGATAAGCGAGGCCAGAATTCATTCTTTGGCGCTCAAACGTCACACACGCGGGTCGCGGAAAGCCACCAGAGAAACCGGGCCGTCTTCGAGGACACGTCTCGGGTCATGGCAGAGCGAGGATTAAGTCGATCCTGACTGTAATGTCAACGTAAAAATGAAAAACCTTAAGACAAAATACCAGGAGGTTAAAGACCACAAAAATCATAATGGGGAAAAAAAACCCAGAATCAGTTCCTTTCTACAGACACGGACATTGCTGCTGTTTTTATCATCTCGTCATTTTGGCCAAGGAATGATGTAACATTTAAATGTACATTTATGACGCAGACGCTCTTATCCAGAGTGACTTACAGAAGTGCTTTGAAGTCGCTATCGATGAATACATCCTGATACTCGCTCACTGGGTCACGGACTTGGAGCACCATCAGTCTAAAACCTCTGCTGTGGAGGTGATATAGTAACAACGACACAGACAACATAAGTCTTTTAATTAAAGTGCTAATTTAAGTACTTCAGGAAGAGGTAGGTCTTTAGGCCAGTGACTCAGCTGTTCGGACACCTAGAGCAAGTTCTTTCACCACCTACGCACAAGAACAGAGAAGAGTCTCGATGCAAGTCTTCCTTGTACCCTGAGAGATGGAGGGATCAGTCGAGCAGTGCTAGAGGACCGGAGGGAGCGTGATGCCACGCGAGGTGTGATAAGAGCTTTGAGATAAGTGGGTGCTGGTCCGTTTTTGGCTTTGTAGGCGAGCATCAGTGTTTTAAATCTGATGCAGCAGCTCCAGGAAGCCAGTGGAGGGAGCGCAGCAACGGGGTGGTGTTGGAGAACTTAGGAAGGTTGAAAATGTAATGTAAACATGGGGATCAGACATAAACAGACGGGAAAAAATATTCAGATCTGTGTTAAAATTTCAGAATTGTGCCTCAAGATCCACAATGTAGCTTTAATCAGCAGCTAAACAACAACCCAAAAAGTAAATGATTAATGAAGAACTGATTAAGGATTAAGTAATAAACTGTCTTTTTGTTTCTGTCTTCACCCCTGTCCTGTTAATTGGTTGATTATCCTAATGTGTTCACCTGTTGTATGTTAAGCCTTGGCTTAGTTTGCTGTATAATTTACCGTATATCCTCTTGTTTCTGTTCCTCGTTGCGAAGTCTTTGCACTTTTGTCTCGTTAAGTCCAAGCCCTGCTTTTTTCTAGTGCCTTATTTCCTGCTTCTGTGTTTCCTGGTTTTGAGACTCGCTCATGCCTCATATTTTTGTCTTTTCAGATCTGTGTCAAGATCCACAGTGTAAACACAGCCTCAGAGTTACTGCAGTTTGTCCAAGTGCAAACACTCACACACACACACACTCACACACACACACACTCACACACACTCACACACACACACACACATGTCTCCAAACTCTAACATGGAGTCCTGCTAATCCTAGAAAAGCCCTTCTGTCGCTTTGGGTTTATAAATGACATCAAGTGATGTTCAACTTTCACTGAAATCTACAGTCACGTCGACACTGTAATACATTAACACCAGCACAATCTCATACACGTGGCTCATCTACTGATTAACATTAACGTAAAATGTCTGAAATGATCGCAAAATAATGCACATAAAGACGACAGGAAGATTTATTAATAATATTGAGAAAATGTAAACACTCTGAGAATAACAGGAGTGTGTCTGAAAAGAAAAGATGAAAGTGTGTGTGTGTGTGTGTGTGTGCGTGCGTGTTTATTAGACCGAACAGAACCAACATAAAGGCATGTTTGCGTACAGATGAAACGATAATTAGACAAAAATAGAATCACGAATTCGTACATTTACTTTTAAAAATGTTTTCAGCCGAGTCAAATTGAAAACCTCAGCTTATTTTGTCTCTATCATCTTCATCTGAGTACCAGGGTGTATTTTAGCCCAAAACCTGGTTGCCTCTGCCAGGAGGTTAAAACGTGGCTGTAGCTGTAGCTTTCTATAACATTATTAAAAGCTCAAACACACATCCATCCACACCGACACACAAATTATTATCATATTATTACACAAACACCACCTCATAATCTCTTAATTAACGCTGTTTTATCATTTTAATACTCATTAAAACTTATTTCATAATAACAGCGTTGGATGATGGAGAAGTTAAAAAAATACATAAATAATTAAACACTTAAACACTAAATTCTGTTGTTGGAGTTTTACAGATTGTGAATTTGTACACAGTTAGTTTGTGTGTTGGATTATTTGTGTATTTTTGTTTTATTGATCCTGAAGATAAATAGCAACACTGTAGTGGATAATGTTTTAATGTCTTTATCCTGGAAACCTTTTAACTTTCTGTGATTTTTTTTTTTTTTTGTGCCATTTAAATAAACATTTGTGTTCCTCATTCCTCAATAAAATGATTCCTCATTTCACTTAGAGCTATTTCTTATTTTAATTTTCTCAATCTAGAATGTTGAAATTAAACCCGTTTGTTGAATTTGAACCAAAACTTTTAATACAAGGAGAGGAGTATAAAAACTTTTGACTTGCAGAGTATTTTAATTATGCACCTAATTAATAAAAAAAACTTTAATTATTTTCAGGCTTTTAATAAAGTAATAATGAAGGAGAAATGTTCATTGCTTTGCGTATATTGATCTTTAACTATGGAGTCTAATATTTCTGTAAATTCGATGGCTTGATCCGAATCAGTGCTTTTTAATGACGCTTCATTCTCCTGCGTGTTAAACTCGAGATTTATCCTGAAGAGGGAAACGTTTCAGCTGCTCCTGCTTCAAATATAATTTACAGATCAGTTCAGACTTCAGTATAAAAAGATAAGAAAGTCTGTAACATTCTTCTCTGACATTAAGACTAATATCATACAGGACTGGGGAGTAAATCTACGACACAGCGTGAAGATGAATGGTTGTAAAGTGGACAGGAGGCTGAAATTAGCCGGCTCCTGACTCTGCTCGTGCCTGATATAACTGCACACATTCTGCTGACTCACACATTCTCACATTCCAGTTAACCGGCTAAAGTTCCTGCCTCACATTACCACTACAGCTCCACGCTAATCGACTTGTACAGGCCCGGGATCGTGGACAAGTTCAGAGAGAAATGTTGGAAGTGGGATTTTCACGCTAAATCCCCTCACAGGTTTAAGAGCAAATATCTTTGGAATTGTTGCTAATTGTTTTCACAGAACAATAAAGTTTTGTAAAACACTGTCCTGAAAACTCTTTAAGGAGAATCCACTTTAGTGAGAATGTCTTTTTATTCTGTCTGGTCCTCTGGTGAAAGCTTTAAAAGTTTTAATTAGAACCGTACACCTGAGTGATGAGGTTTCTCATCAGAGAAGGTCTTCTTCTTCATCATCTGTGGAAAACTCCATGATAGATGTGATTATTAATCTGCACAAATCATGTAATGGATATGAAACAAAAAAACCAGCAAAAACATAAAAGTAGGTAAAAACACAATCACGGCTGAAGTTACAATTTTAAAAAAACTCTCGAACAGCTGAAAAATTTACAGAAATTAGACCAGTGTTTATACACCACCCCAATCCACCCCCCAAACAAACCCCTGGAACGCCATGGCAACCACCTATCGGTTTCATGACAACCAGGTGGAATACCATAGCAACCAACTCCCTAGCTAGCTAAACTTGTTCGTTCCTGTGTGACATCACGCTCGCTGGACAATGACGAAATGAAATTTAGGATATTTTTCTTTATTTCTTTCAACATGGAAAGTGGATTTCCATTTATGGAGCTGGATATGAAAGGATTTATTCGTAAATCGTTCGTAAGAGCGTTTACACAAGCAATTTGTTATCTGTGAAAATCCCGTAAATTCAAACAAAAGATTTATGTGATGTGAACTTCAGCCTGATGGACTTCTGATCCTATAATCTGTAGGATTTCTGCACTTCTCTCTCTGGAACATTCTGTGGAGTTTAAACTGTTTGTGTTTGTGACGTTTCCAGCGTTTAGCAGACGCCGTTATCCAGAGCGACTGAGAGAAGAGCTTTAGAGTCTCGATCAGAAACACGTCCTCACGCTGGTTCACTCGCTCAGGGCCTCAGAGCTCCGCCCACAACATTTACACAAAACCAGACGCTTTATTTTAATTAAAGAATATAAAGGTAAAGAACGTGAGCCGACACACACCCATAAATTAATACAAATAAATCGAATCATTCAGTTATGATGAAAGAGACGGCGGTGTATAAACGGAGGACGGGCCGCTCTGTCTGCGCAGAGCCGTGAGCCGCAAACACACGCCTCAGCTGACGCAGGATTTAGCGCTCGCTTATTATTATTATTATTATTATATATTATCAAATATTTTTATTGGCAGAGAAGCGAGTCAAAATAACTTCCACTTCTGATTTTCAGCCTTTACCCTGATCGCTCATTTCGTGCCCCCAGCTGTCTGTGCGCTTTACCTTTTATGGAGTTTTGTGGGCGTCGCTAAATGCAAATGAGCCGTAAATGCAAATTCACTGAGAGGTTGATAAATGAGGTTTTTATATATTTATATAAAGTTTGAGCAGTGTGTGCTTACCTGATTGTTTGTTGTGGTCAGTCAGGACAGGGAATTGTTCCATTCTCGTCATTCTGGTGATTATTATTTAGGTATAAAAGACGTGAAAACACTTCGGATGCACGTTACACGCGTCCTAAAGCTCTGTACATTAATATCAATCTACGTCTGATTGAATTAAATTAGGATTAAATCTCTCGGAGCTAAAATGACATTAAACTGGAGATTAAATGAAAAGAGAAACTATAAAATGGTTCCAGACTGTGATTTTATTGTAAACATTTCTTCAGGTCATCAAATTAAATCAGCAGTACAATGACGTAGGGAAAGACCGAGCTTTTACGGTTTAAAAAAAAAAAAAAAAGAAGAAGAAGACAGGAAAGAAATGAGGGCTCAGTAACAGGAGAGAGAAAGGTTTAATCTCACGTGCACACACACACACACACACACACACACACAGATGAAGAAGGTGAGTTCAGTAGTTTGTTTATTTATTAATTTAGCTACATATGACTGCGCTTTTCTTTTCTATGTGCTACATTTTTTCCCTCTAAATCGTGATATATATAACTGTCAGAGTGCTGAATCGGTTCGCTCTGTTTATAGAGATCTAACATGTACGTGCAGGAGATACAAAATCTGTACACACAAGCCTTCGTATTTTATACACAACTCAATAAATATAATAATTTACAATGAAATGGTAACGTTTTTACATGAAGCTTCCCTTAACGAGAATTATGTACTGCATAAACATCAATTAACGTCAATTAACGTCAATTAACATCAATTAACATCAGTTATCCCACAGCGCTGTTGAATTCTGGCTTGTGACTGGTCAGAAGGTGGTGATTAATTTGATATGTAGATATGTTTAGGAGATGTTTATTATGTTACATTTATGGAAGGAGTCTCCAGTGTCAGTGCTTTGTAAGAGTCAGAGGTAAAGCTGTAACGTTTCCGACATCTTCAGCACAGAGGAGTTTACGCAGTAAACGTGATTTTACTCCGAACTTAACACGTTTGTTTAAGTGTTAATGAAACACACCTGCATTGACTAAAATGTATGCAATTAACACAAATTAATTGAAAGCGACTTCCTGAACACGGAGCTCCAGGATGAATTTTACTCTCTGATGATATAAACGTTAGTTAAAGCAGGTGTTCAGGTTATGTGGTTTATTTTTTAATTTTTTTAAAAACATCATATCGTTATTATTATCATATCATTAATATTTAACGAGTGTTAATTAGTTTGTTGCTGACGGCGCATTAATATGAAGTTCAGGGTTTGTTTATGTTAATTAACGCATTAATTGATGTCAATTAAGAGAACCTTGATGTAAAAGCGTCATCCGACAGATTCATCTGAACTACTGGAGCTTTTAGAGTGACGTCACCGGAGAGTTTATCGTCCTACGCTTTCACCCGAACGCTCGTTCACGTCTCACAACGTTGTTCTGAGAGCTGCTCCGTTTAGGAAATTATACTACAGCTCAAACAAAACGATGACGAATATCTCATTAGCATTTAATGCTTCGGAAATATTCATTAATCAATAAATAAAAACAGTTTAGAGCAGAAACTGATCTCTCTACGATCCTGAGAATTTTTTTTTAGATTGTATTTAGGTTTATTTCACGGTTTTTTTTTTTTTTGTTCTGCATCCTGCAAATTTTCCAGATTTAGCCGTACACTAATTATCCTACACTCACACAAACACACACACACTCACACAAACAAACACACACACACACACACACACACACACACCAGTGCCCGTTTTAACTCAGGATTATAAAGAAAACCAGACAAACGACAAAAACAGGATGAAGCATTATGACATAACGTTGGTCGAAGGGGCGGAGTTTCAGTTCAGCCGCTCGTTACTATGACGAGAAACGATGATTCTGATGACAACAAGCTCAGTACAGGCCACAGCCACGCAGGTTGTTGGCGATGATGATGTCAGTGACGGCGTCGAACACCACCTGAATGTTTCCCGTGTCAGTCGCACACGTCTGGTGGCAGTAAACCTCTTTATTAGGAGAACGGTTTTTACTCTCAAACTGAACCTGAATGTACGCAGACGCGTCTTCATACGTGTTCGGACCTGCGAGAGAAATCATAAAGCTGAACACCGCAGTAAAGGAACACGAAACACACACACATGAGCACTAACACACACACACACACACACACACACACACCTGTATACTCCGGGAAGCACATCGTCAGCGGAGATTTCTTTATCTTCTCCCCAAAGAGATCCTTCTTGTTGAGGAAGAGGATGATGGAAGTGTCGACAAAGAACTTATTATTACAGATGGAGTCGAAGAGCATGAGGGACTCGTGCATACGATTCTGCAGGAAAAAGAAATCACAGGTTTATATACATTAATGCGCTCGTTCTAATACGTTATCGTTTCTATAGTAACAGCTCGTTCACAGCGAATCGTACGGCGGACGCTCCGCTGATGATAAACGGATTAAAAAGAAAAACGTAACGTAACTTCAAGAGAGAGAAAAAAGAGAAGCTGGTGAGGGAACGACTGTTTATAGCTGCTATAACGTAAGTGAGAACTTGTTCCGCAACAGTAAACGTAACTTTAAATGGATAAAAAGTATGACATGTTGTTCTTTAATAAAAATTGTAACTGTTGGTGAATTGCTGTGGTGTAAGAGGAATAAAACACACCAGGACATGCTGTTAGAGGAAAATAATCAACTTCAGGTTGGTAAACAGTAACACACACACCATCGCTTATTATTTTACTATAACAACACCGTCCGTGTGTGTGTGTGTGTGTGTGAGAGTGTGAGTGTGTGTGTGTGTGTGTGAGTGTGTGTGTTCAGTTCTTTACCGTCGTCTCATCTTCATGTAACATTTGGTCATAGCCGCTCATCGCTACACAGAAGATTATAGCCGTCACGCCTTCAAAGCAGTGGATCCATTTTTTCCTCTCTGATCTCTGACCTCCTACATCGAACAGCCTGGAGATGACAGAACACACACACACACACACACACACACATACACACACACACAGGTCATTTAATCTTTACATTAAACAGTACAGCTTTGTCTATCAAAATTTATAAAGTGATGGAAATTTCGCCTCATTTCAGTGAGTCAACTCATTTGACTCTTTTCGCTAATAAGAGTCGACTCTTTCGGATCCCAAATGATTCATTACCATGTTTTTAATCTCTTTAAATCTCTCGCTCTTTGATTAATTACAACTGTAACTGATTCATTACTCTAAATATCTTCTAATTAACAAAATAACATTGCTATGTTCTGTGATTCATGAATCAAAATGATTCATTCCTATTCATCCTTACCTAAAAGAATCAGTTCAAAGATTCGACTCATTTGTGAATGACACATCAGTAATAGATCATAATGGCCAAATTTCATGAAATTGCCAAGTTAGAAAAAGTAGCTGAGTCTCTAATTTGTTTGTTTTCAGAGTGATACTGTTCAAACTGATTTATTTAAGCAAATTTAATTTCCCAAATTGGAGAAATCTAGAAGAAAAGAATTTTTGCTGTATAATAATTGAGGACATAGGGGTAAACTCTGAGGTACAGCGCCCCCTACAGGCCAATCAGCGTGTAAAGAAACGTTTCATCTGCTGAACATATTAAAGACTATGGGATCTATATAAAAAGAAACGCACCTGAAGGTCAGGTTCTTGAAGCTGAAGTGTGTCTCCACGATACCGGTGGTTTTAACCCGCGACCTCAGAATGTCCTGCTCGGTGGGCAGATAATCAGGTGATCCGATTCGGTCCAAACTGTCCAGGTAACTACATGACAAATAGATTTAAGTACAGCAGATATCCACACACACACACACACACACACACACACACACACACACAGAGTGAGGATTTATATTAAATTAGATTAAGTTACACACCTCAGTATTCAGACATCAGATGTAACCACAGGCTTAAGTGTTATTCAGAAGTTACGTGAAATTTACGCACATGGGGGCGGAGTTTGTCTAAAAAGGAGGCGTGTCTCAGTGACAATCGACTCTGATCTTGAACTTAAGCGCATTTTTCTTGCACGATATCAGCTCGAGTGAGGAGAAGCGTTAAGTCCACAACACATCACACTGAACCTCCTCAAACACACTATTCAAGGTCAATATTATAAACATAAACATAACACTATGAATTAATTAATTAATTGTTGCTTTAAAGTCCATGAAAATGTTTTTTCCACACAGAAGACATCAGGTGGAAGCCATTTTGTTAAAATAAACCTGTGATTAATGTGATAATTACAGCTAGCGCTATTAATGCAGTAATATATTAGCGATATACGAGACTCCTATTAGAATTATTTCAACACTCGCCGTCTTCTCGTTCTCATATATCATCATATTAGTCTTTTTATTTTTCATTTTTAAAATCTCTCTTGCTTTTATGTTACATCGTATTACGTTTGACAGCAAAGAAAAAAGAAAACTCTCTATTTCCTCTTTCAGTCCACATTTTCTATCCCTGATTTTTTTCAGCTTTAAAGGGGAGTGTTTGTGTTTAAAGGCGGCGGTCTCGACGCTTCTACTCAAGAAAAACCTCGGAGGTGTGAACTATTAATTAACGCGGGTGATTTTAATAATCTGAATGCGGGGCTCAGAAAATCCACTTAAGCAGCTGCGTAACCCGACTCTGAATACCAGCAACTTTCACTCACGTAAATACTGATGTAGCTTTTACACTTAAAGGTGCAACGGCTGAATTATTTTTTATTCTTTACTTGTATAAATAACCACTGAAGGTATGTAGAACATGGTACAACAATGCATTAAGCCATGGCCTTAGCAAAAGTGTATTAAGTTGCTGTTTGGAAAACTGACTTTGGCCCATAAACGCTTGTTTGTGTTTAGATGCCTTCTGTCAGTCAGTTTATAGACACTATACTGCAGATCCTGGGGGTGGAGCTTCGTGAATATGGGCGGGAATCATTCAATATCATTGAACCTAATGCACCTTTAAGTCGAGAGGTTCTTCTGCATAACGAGTGATGTGTATTTGTCCTGATATCCTGCTTAAATGCTTTAATGTAATTAATGTGATCATTACAGTTTAAGTGCTACAGGTACAGTTCTGTGCAAAAGTCTTAGTCACATGCAAAGAAATGCTGCAGAGCAAAGACGCCTTCAATAATAATGAAATTAAATGTTTCTACATTTAAAGAAATCCTATAAAGAGCAGTAAACAGTAATAAATGAAACAGAGTCAGTATTTAATGTGACGATCCTTCGCTTTAAATA
>CM075013.1:834964-846960 GCA_037576675.1 Pangasius sanitwongsei | reverse complement strand
TTAAAGCGAAGGATCGTCACATTAAATACTGACTCTGTTTCATTTATTACTGTTTACTGCTCTTTATAGGGTTTTATAAATGTAGAAACATTTAATTTCATTATTTTTGAAGGCGTCTTTGCTCTACAGCATTTCTTTGCATGTGCCTGAGACTTTTGCACAGAACTGTGTATATGAAAGTAAAACTATAAATCATCCCAGTGTGTGTCTAAGCTCCAAGTATCACTCACTGCATGTGTTATATTCATTTTTCTTTAGGAATGAGTAAAAATGTCACTCAGGACATCACTACAGGAAATCTGCCACAGCTGAGTTTTCTGTTTCTGCTTGCACTTGAGGTCAGGTTTATTAAACACAGGTCTAAAGACAGATTTAAGATCAGCTCAGTGAGTCAGTATGGGTCAGACAGCTGCACGTGCGCTGCACACGAACACACCAACCGTGAGAGAAACTCGTCTTTTTCCTCCAGGCTTCTTTCATTCCATTCCGGATCACTTCATCCTCCAGGTCCGAGCTGAGAACAGCGACTTCACCCTCTTTATTCTTCTTAGCACTTTTCCCCTTATTTGTGTCGCTCGAGCGCCGTTTAGTAGACATGTTAGCCTTCAAGATAGAAGGCGAGTCCGTCGCATGAATTTGACGTCATCAAAACAATCAACCCTTTCCCTGCGTGAAGTTTTCTTTTTCTTCTTCTTCTTCTTCTTCTCAGCAACAACGAAGAATACAATACAGACAAGACTACATATGACTTTTACAAACAGCACTGACGTCAGGACAAACTATTTGAAAATAAATCCAATAAAAACAAATTATCGAAAAAAGTTTAAACAAAGTGATCAACGAAACTGGAAAACTGAATATTGTTAAAATGTCTTTCTCCTGGTCAGTTTGAGTGAATCTGTACTTGTAAGTGTTCCTCTTGGCTGACAGGAGAGGAACCTGATGCGATCTTCTGCTGTTGTGGCTCATCCACCTCAAGGTTCGACATGTTGTGTGTGCTGAGATGCTTTTCTGCTCACCACGGTTGTAAAGAGTGATTGTATGAGTTATCACAGCCTTCCTGTTCGCCCAGACCAGCCAGGTCATTCTCCTCTGACCCTCTCTCATTAACAGTGTTTCACTGGATGTGTTTTGTTTTTCGCACCATTCTGCGTAAACTCTACAGACTGCTGTGTGTAAAAATCCGACGCAGGAGATCATCAGTTTCTGAAATCCTCAAACCAACAACCATGACATGATCAAAAAGATTGTTTTCTCCATTCCGGTGTTTGATGTTAACACTAACCAAAGCTCTCGACCTGCATGATTTGATGTACTGCATATAAACTACTGACACACGATTGGCTGAATGGACAACTGCATGCGTGAGAAGGTGTACAGGTGTTCCTATTAAAGTGTCATTTATTAAAAATTACATTTATTATTGATGCAAACCCCTTTGTTACTTCAAGCAACATGTATTTTATTATTTTAATGATTTTCTTTTAATCAAACTCTGTTTATGGACAAGTATATGCATAATAAGATACATGAAATAATTAAAAAAATGATTTAATAAGGTTATTACAACAACTAACACTGTTTATAATGAACATATAGAACATATGAACAAGATTTATTTCGACATTGCAACCTTTTTCAGCTCCACTCCGTTGCTGACAATAAGCGTGTGCCGAGGAGTCCCCAGGTACGCCACCGCCCACTGCACCAGCCGCTCTGGGACCCTACACACACACACGCACACACGCACACACACACACACACACGCACACACACACGCACGCACAGACACACGCACACACACAACTCAATCTTGAACCCTACCTTACTCTTTTCACAAACACATTTTACACAGCGCACAGGACTTTAATAATAAATGTAATAAATAATTAATTTCATAAATTTGTTTAGTCGTAAATAAACAGTGAAATTTCTTTTTCAGATGTTTTTTAATGTTAAGTTTAATTATTTGAAGAGCTTTATTTTTTTTTTTCTTGGGTGTGCCATGTATTTAGATTTAATTAGACACATAAGAATACTTTTAATAAAAAAGTAAATAAAGGAAAAAAAATTAAGGCGAGTGTGTATTTTGCTTTGTTTGCTGTATATTCACTGATTTATTATTATTATTATTTTAATTTTTTTTATTTTTTTTCCCAGATGGACTTACTTGCACTGGCTGAGAGCCGAAGCGATGTTCGGACAAGGTTCATACGTGTACGAGAAACTGCTGCCGTCTGAATGGACCTGAGATTGGACACGAGAGAAAAAAGGACATTTATTTACAACACAACTGACTGAGTGATTTTTGTGTGTCTGTGCCATACATGTGTATGTGTGTGTGTGTGTGTGTGTGTGTGTGTGTGTGTGTGTGGACCTACCCGGCTCTTTTTGGCGGGCGGGGTGTGTGACACGTGGTGTGGTATTTTTTGGGGAGTGTCTGGTGGGGATTGTTCTTCCACACACACGGCTGCAGTGTGTTCGGCTGATGTTAAGGGACTCGGTGTTTGCGGCTCCTGATGCAGGTCCGCGGTTGTCGGGTCACTCGGGTGGGCGGAGCCATGTGGAGACGGGCGCGGTCTCTGAACCGGCGGCATGGTGAGCAGCGAGCGGCTGTCCTGCTGCGAGGGCGGCTCCAGACTGCCTACAAGTAACGAGAGCGACGAGTAGATTTACTGTTCAAAAGTTTAACAAAATCAATCTTTTTTTTTTTTTTTTTTTTTTTAAAACACTACAGACACCAAAAAAACAAACTCAGATACTGAAGCTATTTATTATTAAAGGTGTAATAATAAAGTATCAACACTACAAACAAATTATTTATTTACTTCATTCAGGTTTTAATTACAAACTCTGTCGAGAATGACTTCATTTTTTTTGTTTATTTTATTGTACAGTTTTTTTTAAAAGTAATAAATATCTATATTACTTTTAAAATGTGACTTTAAAAGGTTGCAATATTATTAATAGAATTATAATTAATTAATAGAATAATAATTAACATCAGGGAAGCAGAGTCATTAGGTATTTTTAAATCTCGTCTTAAAACATTTTACTCGATTACTGGCTTTATCTTGCACATTTTATTTATAATTCTTTTATTTTTATTACTTGTTTTGTTAAATTTTTTGTATTTTGTCTCATTTTGTTGTTTAAAGCGCTTTGAGAAAGCAACTTTTAAAGGTGCTATATAAAATAAAGTTGTTATTATTATTATTATTATTATTGTTATTAAAATATTAATATTACTTTTAATATTAAAATGCATATTATTGATGCAAACCCTGAATGAAAATAGTAATAAAAGAGCAATAATATTTAATTTTAAAATATTTATAATCACATAAAACATGATATTAAAATATTATTTAAAAAAATTAGTATTACTTTTTTTAAAAATAATAAATTAGTAAAATGATTATTATTCATGTAAAATAATTTTACATTTACAGTAATTAATTGTATTTAAATATTCTATTATTTAAATTCTATAAATTTAAATTGAATATAAATTCTGTAAAGTTTATATTTAAATTGTATTTAAATATTAATATTATTTAATAATATTACTACTCATACTTAAATAGATATTTAAGTATGAATAATAATAAATATGATTAATAGTAATATAATTTTTACATTTGTATTACTGACTCAAACTCCTTTATGACAATCCATACATATTTTGATAATTACAAAAAAACAAAAACAAACAAACAAACAAACAAACAAACAAAAATACACCAATCCCTGATTTACATGAACAACCCCCAGTCTGAGAACAAACATATTAATATTTATCATATTTATATTAATATCTACTTAAAAGGCACATTTTATTCATATAAATATATATGAGTATAGATTAATATTAATTAAAATAATTATTTTAATCATTTTATATTCGGTAGATTATAATTAGCCCACTCTGTAACCGATTACTGAATTTAACTCACATATGAACACACACACACACACACACACACACACACACACACACACACACACACACACACAGAAATAAAACTTATATTCAGTAGAACTTTTAACTTAAATCTGGAACATTGTGTGTGTGTTTGTACTGATTTAATAAAAAATAAATTACTCTCTGAAGATGATGATGGAGTTGCGAGCAGGTCAGCAGCAGGACAGAACATATCCCAGGGGCTCTCTCGTTCCTCGCTCGCTCCTCCTCCTCCTCCTCCTCCATCACACCAGACCTCTGAGAGACCAGGAAGAGAAGAGAAGGTGTGTGTGTGTGTGTGTGTGTGTGTTAGGAGTGGAGGAAAGGGGGGGATACAATAACATCACAATAAGCTCCCTGGAGTAGCATTTACTCTCCTCAGCATTTCCACATCACTGCTCACGTCTCCTACCCGTGGTTCTGGTGTTGTTCAGGGTGAGCTGATGCCCATCTTCCGGCCTATCGGAAGCCGCGGCGGGCGAATCTCCGCCCCGGTCCTGCGTCGTGATTGGCCGCTTCGTCGTTTCAGCTACGTGAGGAGGCACCAGGCCGCTTGGAGTTTCGCTCAAACTCGACACACCTGAGCACGGGAACATTTAAGGGGGAAACAAAAACACATGCATGGAGAAGCTCGCGCACTCGTCTGGTGGAATTCCCGAAGGTCCGTAATGATAAGGAGCAATTAATTAGACGGGAGACAGTACAGTACCGGGATCAGCTGTCAACATCTCCCTCTGCTCCTGTGGGATGAGGAGATGAGACACAGGAGTGCTGAAACACTCCTCACCCTGGAAAAAAAAACAGGCGCACACACACACACACACACACACACACTTGTTTAGATGCTGTACTGACAGCTGGTACCACCTCGTTGCTATGGATACCGGCTTACCCTGCAGCGAAGTCTCTCTCGGTGCCAGCGGGTGGGCGTGGCCGTCCCCAGGTGACCCACGGTGGGCGCGGATATTTTCTTGATTGCATCATTCAGGAGGTCCATGATGATGTCATTGTGCCACGCCCCCATCAGACAGGAAAGTGGGAATCCTGTAAGGAAAATTTTTCCAACAACAACGAACCATTTTTAAGCTTATTATCTGTAAATACGACTCAAAGCATGAGTCAGGTTTAGAGCTGAACAGAAGAAGGTGTGTGTTCGCACCTGAAAGTGTGAGTGTGTGTAATTAATGAGTGTGTGTGTGTGTGTGTGTGTGTGAGAATCCGACCTGATTGTGAGTTTACAGAAGTGACTGAACTCTCCTTCATCAGGGATCTGAAGTGAAAATTAAGATACATAACATCAGGATAGAGAAAAGCGATAAAACACACACACACACACACACACACACACCAGGAGTCTGCTTATTATAAGTGTCAGATTTCTATTAACACAGTGTTTCCCATTTATCACAAACAAATTTATTTGTAAATTGTTCTCAGACACGTTTATGAAGATCGTGAAAATCTACTTCGTTGGAAAAATTGTTCGTATCCGAAGTTTCTGTCCTGAATTTGTGTAAATTTACGTACGAGGAGACCTATAAAAAGAGGAGGAGTTCGTGCGTGTCTGTGGCAGCTGACACACTGCAGTGGCTGAGCTGCGTTACTGGAAGATTTAGCGCACACTGCGCTCAGGCGGAGCCCTTTCACCATTTAGTCGCCATTTTGTTGTTTTCGGCTCTGTGAGCTTTGCCTTTTATGGCGTTTTGTGGGTGTGGCTAAATGTGAAGCAGCTGTGACTTGAACACGTGTGGTAATTTACGGAATTTGTTTATTTGTCTGGAATTTTTAGTTCAGTTTGACCATGAACACATTTACACACACCTTTACTAAACACACACACACACACACACATACCGCCACGTCTTCAGGATTTGTTGCCTGACTGATGGCAGCATCGTGCTGAAAGCGAAAGAAACAGTTAAAAATATTTTGTCTTTTTAAATGAAAGTTTTTAATGAGTATTTAAAATATAATTATTGTGCATCGGGGAAATGTCTTGCCAGCTCGGGGGGCGGTGATGCCGACTGACTCGACCCACAGTGACGATCCGATTAACAGTGAGATAAAACTGACAGGACGTCTGAAAAGGAGGGAAAAAAAGAAAAGAACACTGACACTGACAAGACTTTGAACACTGAAATAAAGACTGTTGTGTGTAAAAGGTTTATTATTTTTGGGGGTGTGTGATGTTAAAGCTGCTCAGAGGACATGAAAGAGGAATAAAAGCAAAAAATTACGAGAGAATATTAATATCACATTAAAGGAAACTTTTAAACTGATATTTTTATTGTTTTTTTTTTTTAACCAATATTTACTTAACACAATATTTAACCAGTTTTTTGTTACTTGTGATAATAAAGGATAATATCCGAAACCAAACGCTAAATATCTTATAGCTATTCATTTACTTATCCTGAGGGTGTGTAAACTTTTGCACACAGCTGTGTATAACAGAAAATATTTTGTTTCTCTTCCGTACCAGCTCCGGATCCATGTGGAAGTTCAGCTGGAATTTTCGCACCGACACCGTCGTGTTGTCCAGACCTGAAAACGTGTCTCTCTCCTCTAACCTGAAACACACACACACACACACACACACACACTTCAAACATTTATTACTGACGCAAACCCCCGTATATATTTATATTACATTTAAAAAATTAATTAATCGATTAATCAGGTTTTAATTTAACTCCTTTTTGAGGATGACTTACTTTTCTTGAACTTTGGAAAGGAAATGTTTTTAAAATAATAACAGTATTTATAATAATAATAATATTAACACTACTTTAAAAAATATATTAACATATATTTAAAATATTAACATGGCTTTTAATATCACTATTATTGACACAAACCCCTGTATGACAATCGATACATCTGATAATTATTTTTAAATAAATAAATACATAAAATAAGAATAAGAATAGATGCGTCTGATTGACGCAAAATCCTGAAAAAAAGTAATAAATTATACATTTATACAAATAGATAACATTTACAGCTTTAAAAGTGATATGAATAAAGTATTATAATGTGTATCTATGTATGAAATACATACAAATAAATAAATAAATAAATAAATAAATAAATAAGCAGAGCCCACCACTCTGCTTATTTATGAGTTACACATGAACAAACTGCAGTTCGAGAACAAATCTATTAACATTCCACACAACAGTAATTCCTAAAATAAGATAAATTTTTACTAACATAAATACAGTAAAGCACACATACATTATAATAAGTGAACTAATTATTATTCGTTTCGAAATCTTCAATATTTGGTGCAGTATAATTATCCTGCTCTGTAATCTATTAATCTATTTAACTCTCATCAGAACTCATAAATGAAAATCTCCACATGTGCATCTGTCTTTAAAACCCCTGAGAAGCTGAAAAATCTCTTTTCTAAGTTATATTTGTATATTTTTTGGTGCTTAAGTAGAAGAGAAACCTGCTGTAGCGTCTCATCGTGTAGAGTTTGTGTTATATTTGGGTCTTAAACGTGGTTTTTTTGTGTGTGTTTTGGATCGACAGGTTCAGGCTGATTTAAAACAATAGGCTGCTGCTGAAGATGATCATGATGATGAGGATGATGATGATGATGATGGGCTCAGGTGTTTAGTCGCTGGTGTCATAACACGTAGTTAATAAGTTGTGTGTGTGTTGCACTCACTCCTGCATGTGCTCCCAGGCGGCGGCGCTGAGCACCGCGGGGATGAACACGGTCCCATCAGACAGGAAGAGCATGCAGGCGTCGCTCTCATCCGTGCGCTGAGACTCGGTCAAGTCACTCACCTACACACACACACACACACACACACACATCATTAAACACAGACAAAGTACACACACACTCTTCATTTAAGACAGATATTATTTAGCAGGTTGTGGCTCCAGGGGTGGCACAGGGGTAAAGTTTTAACAAATTTTTACGCATAAAATCTGTGTGTGTGTTTTAAATACAAATTCAGTTCCTACTTACTACTAACTACATCTCACATTCTGTATTTTTCACCGAATACAACCCTCTGCTTTAGCCCCGCCCCCATAATCGCTCAGGAACTTTCCACTTGGCCACGCCCCTCAGAACGTTCCAACAGTCAGACGGTTCGGTGTAACCAATAAACATGCATATATTTAAAAGATATGCAAATTTGATTTAATAGATTTTGCCTCACTGATGAGTATCTTTAGATAAATTCAATAAAGAAAGAAAGAGCCACAAAACATATATCATATTATCACATCATTTGCATATTTTAATGTGTTTAAAGATTACATTTGTATCATCCCTGTTCCTTTACTTCTACTATTCGTAATGTTTTGTAAAGTTATATTTGTATTTAAAAGCGCGCAAATTAAATGTAGTATGAAACTATATGGTATACGATCACGTAACAAACGAAACTAGATTTTGTAATCACGATACATAAATATATAAAGATTACGTGAAAGACAGAAAAGCAATCAAAGGTGAAATGCAATACACAGATGGTCCTGCTTTGCGTTTGTGACATGAGGACGACACGCTACACTGAAAAGTAAAACACGTATGCAGTGTTATCTTACAGTAGAAAAACAATCAGCAGGAGGATTGCTTTTTAAGAATTAAACGCATCTGGATGTTTGTCAGATGTGAACATTATCCACTAAAAGCCTCTGAATTATATTTCACTGTATGAGATACAAAACACAGACGGTATTGCTTTTCATTAGCAACACACAGAAAACGTTTCACACTGAAAAGCAAAGCTTTCACTGCTTCAGTCCTGGGGTTACTTCTGCTTCTCGTTCTTCTTTCTTTCTTTTTTTTTTTTTTTTAAACAATTCTTCTAGAAATAAATGTGATTCCACAGTGCACTGCATTTCACTTTCATCACTGTGTTGCAGTGGTGATGCACTGAAATGCAATCACCGCCCAATAGACGAGGAGAATGATGTAGATCCTGATACAACACTTGTTTTTGTTGTTTTTTTCAGTGCAATTTGGTACATTCTTTCTGAAAGATGGATACGACAAAAAATACCGGTTAGGCTGATAATCTCACGTGAAATTGTTAAGTTTGGTTTATTAATCAAGAATAAAAATACATCTTACGTTGATGTGAATAATTTATTGCTTTTGTTGAAATTTTACGTATAGAAATCTAAATTTTTCAAAGCTCCTCCCTGAGGAATTTTTAATATATTTGGAGACATTGAGAGAGATCCCAAAAAAAGGCAAAATATTTGTATTCTCTATTGGAGGATTTGCGGTTTGTAATGTAAAATCTCCCGCATCCCTGTTTTATTTTTTTTTATTTTTATATTTTTATGCCCTGATCCTGACCCAGAGCAGCTTATGAGATTAAAACAGTGAAGCTGTGATGCAGCTCCATGCCACCTGAGTGAGGATTGATCACAGGTGAACAGCATGGCAGGAGCACACTCTCACCCCGACCACATGAGCTCTGACGCTGGTGTCTCGTTGCTCTTTGCCGTAGTTTTCAATCAGCTGCTCGATCCACGGTTCCGGTTCCGCTTCAGTCCTGTAGCGGCGCATTACAGCCTAAACAGGTTTAAAAACTCCTTTCTGAACGTGTATTTAACGTGTAATCTCCATTACATGTTCAACAACGGTTTAGTTTATCTCTGTTCTCATTTCTCGCTCATATAACGTCAGATTTCGCTCAAAACCAGACAGCTGTATTGGCGGTTCAGTTGAACGCTGCGCTCTTGTTTTCGCTCCGTGTGGAAACACGGCTAAGAGTTTTAAGTTCCGGGCTGCATCCGCGAGTCTCTGCTGCCCTCCTGAGGAACATTTCTGGTGTTTCAGTGTTTAAACCACCCTAACAACCAACAATTCCAAACAACAACAACAACAACAACAACAACAACAATAATAATAATAATATCTGCTCAGTGGTGCACACTTTCCATTGATGGACAAATGGGTGCCAATACTTTATTCAATGCAATGGATTGAATTGATAGTAATTATTCACCTGTCAATTGGGCCATGTAATAGGTGGAGCTGAAAGAGAAAGAGAGAGAGAGAAAGAAAGAAAGAAAAATAAACATAATGTAGAAAGAAAGAATTAAAAATAAACAATGCGCAAAGAAAGAAAGAAAGAAAGAAAGAAAGAAAGAAAGAAGAACTAAAAATAAAGAGAATGTTGAAAGAAAGAAAGAAGAGAAAGAAAAATAAATAAAGAAAAATAAACAATGCAGAAAGAAAGAAAGAACTAAAAATAAAGAGAATGTAGAAAGAAAGAAAGAAAGAAAGAAAGAGGGGAGAAAGGAAGTCAGTAATCACACAGCTGTAACTGACCCTTACAATTTATAAATTTTTAAAAATAAATAAATAAATAAAATCAGGAAAAAAAACAAGAATAGCAGAACTTTAATAAAATGGTTTATTGTCAAATCCACACAGTTAACAAACAATTATTCATAACTACTATTAAAAACAGAATTACTAACAACAGTGATAACAGTGCTAAAACAAAACACAGAAACTAAGTGAAATTTTGGTGGTTTAAACCATTTTAAAATGGATAAACAATCATGGCACTGCGGTGTAAACCATCACAACACACCCTTAAAACATCATCATCATAATATTAATAATAATCATAATAATAATCCTGTTTCCTTTAAAAGCAAATAGGTTTATTGTAAAATCCAAGGCAATCTGGTGCGAGTGTCATCTCTCTTCACTGTTTTAGTTTACCTGGAAAAAAAATCACCTGTATTCATTATTACAGAGCATGTTGTGATGGTGTTGTGTTGTGATGGTGTTGTGTTGTGATGGTGCAGTGTTGTGATGTGATGGTGCAGTGTTGTGTTGTGATGGTGCGGTGTTGTGTTGTGATGGTGCGGTGTTGTGATGTGATGGTGCGGTGTTGTGTTGTGATGGTGCGGTGTTGTGTTGTGATGGTGCGGTGTTGTGATGTGATGGTGCGTTGTTGTGTTGTGATGGTGCGGTGTTGTGATGTGATGGTGCGGTGTTGTGTTGTGATGGTGCGGTGTTGTGATGTGATGGTGCGGTGTTGTGATGTGATGTGATGGTGCGGTGTTGTGATGGTGCGGTGTTGTGATGGTGCGGTGTTGTGATGTGATGGTGCGGTGTTGTGATGTGATGGTGCGGTGTTGTGTTGTGATGTGATGGTGCGGTGTTGTGTTGTGATGTGATGGTGCGGTGTTGTGATGTGATGGTGCGGTGTTGTGATGTGATGGTGCGGTGTTGTGTTGTGATGGTGCAGTGTTGTGATGTGATGGTGCGGTGTTGTGTTGTTGTGATCAGTGGTTAGAGATCGTTGTGTATAAATCAGTTCACCTGCAAATCAGCGGTTCTCCCAAAGTTCCCCCCAGCTCCTGTAAAGCCTCGTTCAGCTCACGTTTCAACTCCGAGTAATTCGGCTTCTCGGTGTAGTGCAGGCTCATCACCTGAGACAGGTAGCTCTGTAACGCACCTACAAACACACACACACACACACACACAATTAAAAAACTTTAAAGAAAATGCTCTGTATATATCACACCATTATAAATATCAATCCATAATAATATAAAAAACACACCTGAAACTTTCTTCTTTTTAAAACAGTAGCTCATTAATCCAGGAATATCAGCCATGTACCTGCACACACACACACACACACACACACGTACACACACACACGCACACACACGCACGCACACGCACGCACGCACAGGAACAACCTTCAGTGTTCAGTATTACAGTCGTCTCCTACTCTGCTTGTGAATGTTCTCTGTGTACAATCGAGTGCAAAAGTTTGTACCCCCTATGGTTTCTGTGTTGAAAAAGAAAAAAAAAATCTACTGATCTTTATTTTTTAATTTATCTACAAAAAACACTAAGAATTCCACATAAAAGTTCCAAAAAATGAAATGTAGACTAGACTATTATGGTCTGAAGTTTTCATTTTATGAAGATCTACTCTAAAAATATCACGGTTTCTGTGAATTAATTGCTGTTTGAAAACAAAACCACACCAGCCTGTGGTGAAAATTAAACAGAGAC
>CM075013.1:816464-827122 GCA_037576675.1 Pangasius sanitwongsei | reverse complement strand
AAAATGTTTTTGTACTGAATCAATAATGTAGAAGTCAGAAAATAAACATCGATAACAAAGTTTGTACTAAAAAAAAATATTGTGCCAAGACTTTTGCACAGGACTGTATAAGCATTCTAATTACTTTATTTATTAATGCAACACTACAATATGCGTTACTTATAATTATAGATTGTATTAACTGCACTGCATGCAACGTATACAATATTAAAATATTATTATGTTCCACTGATAGTAGAGTTTTCAGTGTAATAAAGCTGGTGACTGATACTCTTCGAAGCTGAACATTATTTTTTGACAAACTGTCCAGTATAGAAAGTTAATAATGATTTTTTTCCCACTGGTTTAAATAATAAACTCAACGGTTTCAGAATTATGTGGTAAAAATAGTAAAACTTGGTTTTACACCATATAGTCACTGACTCTATAATCAGCTATAGTTTGGAGCTATAATTAGAGCACTATTGTAGAACATATCCAGTCCTGTTCCCAAACTTTACTCAAACCTTTTTGTCATCAATAATTAGGTGAGTCAAAGCAGCTATAATTATGAATTATTACCACCAGCACAGTACAGCTGAGGACATTTTTACTGTCAACATTTGAAGAAATTCCACCTTAAACTTTGCCTTTATGGCTATATGTTTTATAGACACCAATAACTGACACATAAGTGGCTCTAATTATAAAATATTTCATAGTTTCATACATCAGCAGCATATAGTAGAGTCTAACACTACAATTTTGGGGGGATTATAATTATATCTGAGGCCATTCTGGGGACAATCCACCTTAAATTTTTGCCTTAATTGGACTGATCCATAGCTCATTAATGCAATCAGTAGAGTACCGTAAAGAAACACCCAGGGTGTGATATTTACTGTCAACTTTTGTAGAAATTCCACCTTAAACTTTGTCTTTATGGCTTTATGTATTATAGACACCAATAACTAACACTAAAGTGGCTCTAATTATGAGATAATCCATAGTTCATACATCAGCAGCTTATAGCAGAAGAGATCTCAGAGTCTAACTCTACAATTTGTGAGATCACATTTATACTTGATGCCATTTTTTACTGACCAATTCTGGAGAAATTCCACCTTAAACTTTGCCTTTATTGTTATTTTACAGTCATTCAGGTGGCTCTAATTATGGACTCATTAATGCAATCAGTAGAGTATAGTAGAGAAACTCCCAGAGTGTGATTTCTAAAATGTAAATATCTACACACTCACATGTGCCGTGAATGTCTATAGTGTTCATATTGTATTTTATTTTATTTTTTAATTACTTGTCTTGTTATGTTGGTGTCTCACACCATGGGTCTGAGGGAAACAAAATTTCAATCCTCTGTGTGTCCTGTACATACAGCAGAATTGACAATAAAGTTTGACTTTGACTTTATTGTCAACTTTTGGAGAAAATCCACCTTAAACATTTGGATTATTGCTATATTACAGTCATCAACACCTGATATTTGTGTGACTCTAATTATGAAACATTCCACAGTCCATGCATGCAGTCAGTTTATAGTTGTTAGCTGCAGTAAGCAGTGTACAGAAGTGTACTACAGGAGAGTGTATTTGTACCTGTCAGGGTGATGTCCTGAGTCAGGACAGGGGCTGTACTCATTAACCCCACCTGTGTGCTGAGCTTACACACCGCGTCAGGTGCCTCTGACACCTCTGTGTTTGTGGATTCAGGAAGATCTAGCAGGCTGGGCAGCTTCTCTCCACAGGACGGACAAAACTTGAACCCAGGCTGCAGTTTAGACCCGCAGTGTGGGCAGAAATGTAAAGGCATGATGGAGGATATTATCTAACCAAAACAATCGCTGCTTAATTAAGTCAATAATTATCTCATAAATAACTTTTCTTCGTCTGGTCGCTTAACTGGATTCAAATCACATAAAAAGGAAGAACACCAGCACGAGAAATGTTTTTTTTTTTTTTTTAAATAAATGTGAATAAACTTGGTCTAAAAGCTGTGTTTCGTTATCTAGGGAAGTTAAGAGTCAGCCATTTTGAGTGCGTCACGTGACTCGACAACGGCGCGCGGTAAGGGACAAACTGGCGGTGTTTGATTATGAAATTTATAAATTCTTTCGCGATACTGAACTCGAAAAATACATGTTTTGGGATTAAGAGAGTCCATTTTTCTTCAAATCTGATTAACAAAATACGCATTCGGTGTATACTGGTTAAGAGAAAACAACCAAGGATAAGCAAAAAGGACTTTTAATGTTGCTTTTTGTTCAGTTTTTTATGTTAACATGTAGATATTAACAATTTCAGGACTATTCACAAAACATACCAGATTATGAGATTATGTAGTCTCTCAGACACAGCTCTGTTTATACAGTGACAATAGTTTTTTATTTGTTTACAGTTTATAAAGCTAACACACACTCGTACCAGATATTTGTTTTTGTCCATGATATCATTGTGAAAACTGCTTATTTCATATCCTATGTTGTAGTAAAGACTGCACAAGGTCTATCATTAAATCATAATTAAAATATAGTTCGTTTTGTAAAGTTTGTTTATGGAGTTCTTTCTGTGATCGTTAACGCGGAAGTTCGCGCATGCGCAGTGGCGTCGACTGAGTCCGGGAGCCTTGAACTCTCTTTTTTTCTTTTCGAAATTAAATAAATCAAACAAAATGAGAATAACTTCAAACACACGCCTATTTATTCATGAATTCATATTTAACCTCATAGTCAGGGCTCATGTGGCCTTTATTTATTTTTTTAAACTACAAATTAACCCCTAAGTTTGTTGGGATTTAATGATTTGTGCAATGAAAATGTTTCTGAAATGTTTTTATTTAATCAGGAGTGAACATGCATGTAGTTCAGGTTCTATAGGAATAGGATTTATAGTTTCATATTACCAGGGCCAAACTGATTTTTTTAAATAATAATAATAATAATAATAATAATAATAATAATAATAATAATAATAATAATAATTCATTGCTGGTACTTTTGAAAATACAATTGGATGGTTTTTTTTTTGACAACAGTTGTATATTTTATGCTTTATGCATAAAATATGGATACACATTATGAACATAAAACATTTCTCCTACACGAGAGATGAGTGATCTCGTATCTCAGTCAACTTTTAAAAGCCTCGCTTTGTGTTTCATTTATAAAATGAACCAAAGATAAAAAAATAATGATGATGATTAAAAAAAAAAAATATGACTCGTTACCCTGTGGGACAATTACACACACACACACACACACACACACACACACACACACACACAAAAAAAAAACAAAAAAAAAAAAACACTAGGCTAATGATGATAATAATAGTAATAATAGTAATAGTAAATCTAGGTGTAACAATATTCAGGAAATACAATTCACAATTTAGTTAAGATATTTTTTAGTGATTCTTAATTTCAGGTTTAACCGAATACAACTCGAATACAGCTGTTTTTGCTGACAGATGGGGTCATGGAAAGGTCAAATCATTAACAAGGAAATGGTTCAAAACAAAGCAAAACTCGACCGGAACACTGATGTAGTAAACCGTCGCACCAATCAGATCTGCTCAGGGGGGTTCCCGGTCCACCGCCGGATAGGGCAGAGGGGGTGCCAATACTTTGTACAGCGCAAGAGAGGGGCTACTGTCAGGTTTTGGACTGTAACACCGGACGCCGATGCGATTAGAAAAGGACGGCTCGGTGACAGGAGAGTGTGAGAACGCTGTGTTGAGTTCTGCAGAACTTACAATGTTAAAAATTACACAGTGAAATGCATCGTTTACAGGAAAATCTCCTCCCTCACCTTCATCATCATCACCACCACCATCACCACCATCATCATCATCATCATCATCAGGTCTCAACATGGAGTACGTCCAGAGGGGGGAAAAAAAAGGCAAAGTAATGAAATCTGTCAGCTACGTTCACTAAACATTTTAAAAATTACAAAGAACTGGAAAGATCCTGCATGAACAGTGAAGCATTAAGACGAATCAGCAGTTGTAAAACTCGGACACTTGGCCCTGTATGTGTCCCTCTCTATGCATCTCCTGTCTTTGTCTCTCCAAATCCTCCCTCTCTTTCCGAAACTCCTCCTTGGCCTTAAACAGCTCCTCCCTCTCCTTCTGGAGTTCTTCTTTTTCCTTCTGGAGCTCCATCCTGACGGTTTCCAGCTCCTCCTTTTCCCTCTTCAGTCTGTGATGTTCGTCCTCCTGCTCGCGTTTCTGGTTCTGAAGCGCTCGCCGTTCCGCGTCCAGCTCTCGGATCTGCTGCATTAAATCCCTCTGCTGCTGCAAACTCCGCCCCTCTTCCTGCTGCACGCGCCTCAACGCCTCCGTCAGCTCGCGCTCGCGCTCCAGGATCCGCCGCCCGTCGCTCCAGTCGACTACTGACACAGACGGAGAGCGCAAAATGATTAATTCACTAAAAAGACTTCACTGCGTTTTACACGGCAGGAAAAATATATTTTTTTAAAAATAAATTAAAAAAGAATAAATTATTATAATTTAAATAAATAACATTGAATTAAATTAAAACAATTAAAAAAAAACTAAAGAAATAAACAAAAAAATTAAGATATCATGCATTTAAAAATACAAATAAATAGATAAAGAGAGGGCGAGAGAGAGAGAGAGGGCGAAAGAGAGAGAGAGAGAGGGCGAGAGAGAGAGAGAGGGCGAAAGAGAGAGAGGGCGAGAGAGAGAGAGAGGGCGAGAGAGAGAGAGAGACAGGGCGAGAGGGCGAAAGAGAGAGAGAGGGCGAAAGAGAGAGAGAGGGCGAAAGAGAGAGAGAGGGCGAGAGAGAGAGAGAGAGAGAGACAGGGCGAGAGGGCGAAAGAGAGAGAGAGGGCGAAAGAGAGAGAGAGGGCGAAAGAGAGACAGGGCGAGAGGGCGAAAGAGAGACAGGGCGAGAGGGCGAAAGAGAGACAGGGCGAGAGGGCGAAAGAGAGAGAGAGGGCGAGAGAGGGTGAGAGAGAGAGACAGGGCGAGAGAGAGAGAGAGACAGGGCGAAAGAGAGAGAGAGACAGGGCGAAAGAGAGAGAGAGACAGGGCGAAAGAGAGAGAGAGAGAGAGAGAGAGAGAGAGAGAGGGTGAGAGAGGAGAAGAAGTGGAGTGTGTACCTGTTAGACTGCTGCTGAGCGGGGACGGGACGATGCGGCTGGCGGGGACGGTGCGAGTTTTGGGCGAGGTCGCAGGGACGTAATCCGGGTCCTCGTTCTTGCGTTTGGGGGGCCGTTTCTGCGAGTGCTCCTCGAGCTGGGCGTACTCGGCGGGGTGCTTGTTCTGCAGGTGTCTGATGAGGTTGCTGGTGCTGCTCTGGTGCTGGATCTTCTCCATGCACAGCAGACACAGCGCCTTCTTCTCCTGGTCCACTTTGCGGTAATGAACCCACACCGCGCTCCACTTGCGCGAGGTCGGGGTCTGGGTCGGGGCGGGGCTGCCTTCCTGAGTCCCTCTGCCCTCGCCTTCGCACCCGGACGCCTCTCCCTCCGTCGCCGCTTCTCCCGCGGCGGCGCACAGGATCCCTCGGATCGCGCCGTCCATCTCCGCGTCTCCGACCTCGGCCGGGACTTCTACCTGCTGCTCATCCATCATGACAGTCACTGCGGAGACGGAGAGGTGAAAAGATCCGTCATAACACGGAGAACGATTATTTTAATTCATATTAAATATTCAGAATAATTAACTGAATAATAATAATAATAATAATAATAATAATAGAGACAGAGACGTGGATTCTGAATGAAAAATGACTTTTATCGCGTGTGTTTGTGTGTTTTACATCTTCATCCCTGCGACAGTCGATTCGATTCGATTCATTTCGATTCGGTCGGTTTAAAAGAACCGATTCTTTCGATCCGTTAAACGAAGTTCAAAATGAGTGATTCATCCGAGTGGAAGTGAACAGAGCCGCGCGCGCGCGAGACGCTCGCACCGGATTAGCACGGACTGTTACCGAGCTGTTATTAACTCTCCGTAAACTCATATTTATGCTTTATTATTTATTATTTTTCCCTGACGGTAAGTCTGAGGACGTGCAGGAGCAAAAAAAAAATGGCGCCTGAAGAAGGAAAAAAAAAAGCAGGACGCGGAGAAAGAAAGAACATTTAGCTGATATTAGCATCTAGCTAGCTAGTTAGCAAAGTGTAGCCTAGCCTACCCGAGCGCGCGCGCGATTATCAGTTAACTCCTAAATAACCGCTTCAGAGCGCTGATAAAAATACTCTTAACTCGAAATAGGTTTTGTAAGTAGATTTTTTTTGACGTGTTTGAATTTTTTTTATGATAATATTCGCGTTGGCGCCAAGAGTTAGCTCGATAGCTTAGCCGATCTCACCGAATCCTTATATAAATAAGAAAAGAGCTGTGTCTATATTGTGTTATTGGGTTAAAACAAAGAAAATGATGTATTTTAAAATGATATATGTTTATAATAATAGTCTATAATCTAGCAGCAGCCCAAACCTTCTACACAGCCGTTATTATGGTTGGATGCGCTTTTTCCCGATGTGGATTTTCTCTTGTCCAAAGCGGAGAAATCACTCGGATGTTTCGCTCGTAAATGGCGAAGCATGTTGGTCGTGTGACCGAAATATAAAACCGTTTTCATACAAAGGAGACATAATACTCTTTTATCGTCCTCGGCTTGGAAAAATGACCACACTATGCTTCGTTTTCGTGCCGCCATTTGAGAGTTGGTTTTGTTCTGAGCGCTGTGACTGCGCCGCTCTGTACTGCCCCCTGCAGGAGCGGCGGTGTCTCTGCAGCGCCACACATTAATATCCCTCTTACGCAAAAATGGCCGCGGGGAAGTCTGAAACTACTGTCGGGTAATCGCACCATTTTCATTAACAACTACACGATTTTCCCAGAGTAGTAAAAAATTATTTAAAATAAGAGGAGGGGAAAAAAAAAATCCGAAATGGCTCCAACTCACCTTACTTCTCACACACAGACGGGTTTCATCATCACTCTGCGACAGGAGGGTCGTTCCGTCGCATTCGCTAGCTCGGCTCACGCGCGCACTCACTCCCTCGCGCGCGGTCAACCTTAGCTAACTCGCTAAGCTCACAATTTCAATCCTAAGAACAGAAAACTACCCGAGATAACTGTAACCCGAACACGTACAGCTATACACGCAACTTTACAAAAATGGTTAACTCGCCACTTTCATTAGTTAAAAGTCTGAGGGGAGACCTGTAAAAGATGTTGTCATGGTAACTCGCGGTATTCCTCTGAGAGGAGTACAAGGTTGCGCGCGAATAAAACCAAACAACGCGGTGCATTATGGGAATTTCATGACCACTAGATTTCGTTAGAGAACAAAAACAAACTTCTGGGAGGAAAAGCTTATTTATATTATTTATACTGGGGGAAAAAAAACAATCTGAAAATTAGATGAAATAAAATTTACACTTTCAGTATTAATATCTGACCAGGACAGGTATTAAAATTATACAGTCGAAAAATGTATAGATATAAAGCTACTGACTGACACTAAGTGATGACTATGTTCCCATTCAACCCCTGTTTGTTTGTTTGTTTACCCTTTAATAAATGTCATTATTTTGGGTCTTTTGTAACAAAAAACTTTCTTATGAATGTGTAATAAACTGTGAAAGACACTACAGGTACAAACCACAAGTGAATCACTCATTTCAGACTGGAATATGGATATTTGTTTAAAACTAAATTTTATACTCAATTCTGAATGAAACTGAAAAAAAGTTTATTGATTACACTGTTATTTTATTTATTTATTTATTACTTCCTGGGTAGTAAGTGTTATTTCCTAATTGCTTATATCACAAAAGTGTATATATATTTTTCTATACCTTCAGTATAAATCAATGTTAATTGTGTAATTCGTGTATTGTTTTGTTCTGACTTTATGTGAACAAAAAGATGTAAATTCACACTTTTTCTGAATGACAAATCCAGTGTCCTGGTCAGAAAAGCAAAGTCTGAGGGGATTAAGTGCCATTTTCTATACTTTTGAGGCATAAGCAATTAGAAACTTACACTTACTACCCAGGAACAGAAATTGTGTTACACAGTGTTGTGCGTTAAATCAGGAAAACACGCTGTAAATTAGTTATCAGGAGCTGTTTTCCCCTGAATTAACACGATTACATGCTTTGGACTGTGGATGTGGTGGATGTGCTACAACAGCAGAAGACCAAACTGTACAGCCGAAGGTCTCCTGGTCTTTTCCTAGTCTTCAGCTGTCCAGTTTCAGTGAGTCTGTGCCCGTGATAGCCTCAGATTCCTGTTCTTGGCTGACAGGAGAGGAACCTGATGTGATCTTCTGCTGTTGTAGCTCATCCACCTCAAGGTTTAATGTGTTGTCCGTGCTGAGATGCTTTTCTGCTCACCACGGTTGTACAGAGTGATTATATGAGTTACTATAGACTTCCTGTCAGGCAGCTCAGACCAGTCTGGTCATTCTCCACATCCTGACTTCTCCTCCGATCTCTCTCATCAACAAGGTGTTTCAGCCTGCTGATCCTCCACACACAGGATGTTTTTTTTGTTTTTTTGCACCATTCTGTATAAACTCTAGAGACTGTTGTGTGTGAAATTCCCAGCAGATCAGCAGTTTCTGAAAAACTCCAATCAGCCCATCTGGTACCAACAACCACATCACGGTTAAAGTCACAGAGATCAGACGACTTCTTCATTCTGATGTTTGATGTGAACATTAGCTGAAGCTCTTGACCTGCATCTGCAGGATTTTATTCATTGTGCTGCTGCCACATGATTGGCTGATTAGATAACTGGTGTGTATATATATTTCTCCTCGAGTCACTGAGTCATTGTGTACTTATACTTTCAGTGTTTTATATTAATTTAAGCACTCAAATATAAATTAATGGCACGTTTTAGTGATAAGATCGTAATCCCGTTAACGGGGAACACCGATGAGTTCAGACTCGGCAGTAGATCCGTCAGAGAAGTGCTTCAATCGAGATGAGTCATGTTTCATACAGAGAAAACAGCTATTTAGGAGATTTCCAGTTTCTGTGATTTTATGTTATAAAGGAAGATTATTCATAAAATCTACACAGGAAATCTATCGCAATTATTTTAACACAAAACCGCCACGACACGTAATAAATTCTGAAGTATTTTATTAAACCCTAAAGGAACACTGTGTTTCTCTCTCTCTCTCTCTCTCTCTCTCTCTCTCACACACACACACACACACACTTTTAGACAATAAATACACACCAGAAAACTCTGTGCAGCTTTTTAGACATATTAGTTTCTAAAACACCAACAGCAGACGACGACTCACAGCAAGCGTCAGGTCAATAAACATTCTGCATAAATCCTGCATGAATATTCAACCTAAAAAGTTTAAATAAAATAAAAAATATTCACAGCTAAACACCTAGTTGTGTAGCTTAGAGTAGAGAGTAAAGGTGCATGCACACACACACACACACACACACACACACACACACGCTCTGTTTCCAGTGATGTAACTCCAGTGTTTCTTCAGTCTGTATAAAAAGAAGTTTAACTCTAAAAGATAATCAGCTTTAAGAGCTTTTCACACATCAGACAACAGACTGCAGTCTCCACTTCCTGTGTGAAAGGTCACAATTTCCCTCCACCGCTTCAAAAAAAAAAAAAAAATTAATAAACATTTATTAAATAAATATTTTAACCACCTTTCTGATCAGTTCAGCTAATGATGTACACACCTGTATTATACACATTAACCACGTTCCCTCATAAATAATAATAATAATAATAATAATAGTAATAATAATAATTAGAAAATAATAACAGAAAAAAGTTTATACGGGATACGAGTGTTACGGTGTGAAATCTATTTTAAAAATATCACGGTTTTACGGAATTAATAGTCCATCTAAAAACACAATCTAAAGAAAAATATATTATGAAATCTTTTGTATATCCTTGTTTACATAAACAAAAAAAAAAAACCATACAAACAAAAAGAACAAATCCTTGAATTTTCTTCTTTCTCAGAAAGATATTTCTGTGAATGACTTTTCCAAAAATAATCTCTCTTTGTCCGTATTTATCGCAAATCTATCCATCGAGAGCCAAAAAAACAAAAACAAAAACAGAACGCTGTTTGGTTTAGTTGTGGTCAGCATCGCCGTGATTTTGAGTGTGTGTGTGTGTGTGTGAGATAGTCGTAGTGTATGATATATGATGAAGTTAGGAATGTGCTCGGAGCGACAGCAGAGGCAGAAGTGGAACGTGTTTACAGCAGGAGCAGTGCATTGTGGGTATTGTAGTGAATAATGTTTGTTTTGTACGCAGTGGACGTGTGTGTAGTCGAGTAACAGACAGAGGAATAAGAGGTGAGGTACAGCGCGATATCCTAAAAACTGTAGTGTTGGGATTTATAAATCTGACTCACTCACATTTCTAATGGTGTAGACGGTGAGAGAAATGACATCACACACACACACACACACACACACACCATACGTCCTTAACAGCGATATACAGCTCTGTGCAAAAGTCTCAGGCACATGCAAAGAAATGCTGTAGAGAAAAGACGCCTTCAAAAATAATGAATCTAAATGTTTCTACATTTAAAAAACACTATAAAGGGCAGTAAACAGTAATAAATGAAACAGAGTCAGTATTTAATGTGACGATCCTTCGCTTTAA
>CM075013.1:795247-805502 GCA_037576675.1 Pangasius sanitwongsei | reverse complement strand
ACGACACACTCATCAATATTCACGACACACTCATCAATATTCACGACACACTCATCAATATTCACGACACACTCATCAATATTCACGACACACTCATCAATATTCACGACACACTCATCAATATTCACGACACACTCATCGATATTCATCACACACTCATCGATATTCATCACACACTCATCAATATTCATCACACACTCATCAATATTCATCACACACTCAATATTCACGACACACTCATTAATATTCACGACACGCTCAATATTCACGACACACTCATTAATATTCACGACCCACTCATTAATATTCACGATACACTCATCAATATTCACCACACACTAAATTTTTTAACTTTCTAAAAATATAAAAGTCATTAAACAGCCCTCGCTTGGAGTCTGTAGTGTTTACTTGTCAGAGGTTATAGACTCCAGACATTTTCAGTTATAAAATAATTTTTTTATTTTTGTATATTTGTGTAAAAGTCTAATTATGATTATGTTTCGTGCATCAAAGACCTGAATATTTTCCCCATCCCTCAACTGTAGCGAACAGAAATTCTATCAAAAAAGGGTATTTTTTATAATATGTTTATTTATTTATTAAATTTTATTTTAAATAATGTTTTTATGTCTTTTGTACAGCACTTTGGTCGGAGTAAGCTGTGGTTAAATGTAATAATAATAATAATAATAATAATAATAATAATAATAAAGGAAAAGCTATCCTAAAGAAATAATTTCTGAGAGAAGATTTAAACACATTAAAAATGCACTAGAAATAAAATCTACTTACTTATTTAATAAACCCTGAGAACATTTCAGTCATTAGACTTATTTAAAACATTTATTTATTTTAAACTCGAATGTTTAAAGCCTAAGCCGTATTCGGACGGGATTAGTTTCTCAGGGTGACGTCTGTGACGATATTTTTCACGCGTCTCCTTGGCGATAAAGCTCCTGTATCCGGACGTCACTCGTATAAACCCGTGTGACGAGAGAATCGCTCTGTCCGTGAACTCGTACGAGTGCGTCGCACGCGGTCATGTGACCTCGTTTATTTATTCTGTGGCGTCTGATGTTAAAACACTGAAGAGGTGACGTCGGGACGTGGGAATATAACGTGGGGTTCTGCATAAATATAGCGAGTAGCAGAGGACAAAAACTTTACCCCACTAAAAAAATTAATCAATTAATTATTTAAAAATTAAAAGTTCATACTCAGACTCCAAAAAAAAAATTAATTACATTTTTAAAAATAAATAAATAAATAAATACATTTTTAAAAAGGTAATTTGTTCTGTAATTTTCTCAGAGGAACAGAAATGGCCGATCTGGAGGGAAATAAAATCACAGATTTTAATCCCAGGGTAAATTTAATCCCAGTGTAAATCTAATCCTGATGTAAATCTAATCCCAGTGTAAATCTAATCCCAGGGTAAATCTAATCCTGATGTAAATCTAATCCCAGTGTAAATCTAATCCTGATGTAAATCTAATCCTGATGTAAATCTAATCCTGATGTAAATTTAATCCCAGGGTAAATCTAATCCCAGTGTAAATCTAATCCCAATTAAATCTAATCCTAATGTAGGTCTAATCCCGTTGATCACGGCTAAATACCAGCAGCTCGTTTAAAGCACAGAGAATAAATATTTATTGCACATGTATTATAGAGATGCAGAAGAAAAACGTGATAACTTGTCAAATAATGCAAGAATAACCCATAAGTGTGTAAAACCAATTTAAATTATATTCATAAATTATAACTTTCTGAAGTTAAAATCATTCAGGTATCGCCAGCCCTTGCGATATTTCTATATATTGTACATGTCAGGGCTGAACATACACAAACACTCTAGCATGTTTACATACACAGATCCATTTTATCATTTCTATTGTTTCTTGGTATTTATGGAAATACTTTTCTTTTCTTTGATGTTACTCCTCCTGCTTGTGCTGCTGCGTCTACGGGGATCAATAAAGGTATTTATCTTCTCTTCTCCTCACTTCTCTTATCCTTTCTTATCTTCTCCTCACTTCTCCTCTCTTATCCTCTCTTCTCTTATCCTTTCTTATCTTCTCTTCTCCTCACTTCTCCTCTCTTATCCTCTCTTCTCTTATCCTTTCTTATCTTCTCTTCTCCTCTCTTATCCTTTCTTATCTTCTCTTCTCCTCTCTTATCATTTCTTATCTTCTCTTTTCCTCTCTTATCATTTCTTATCTTCTCTTCTCCTCTCTTATCATTTCTTATCTTCTCTTCTCCTCTCTTCTCCTTTCTTATCTTCTCTTCTCCTCTCTTCTCCTTTCTTCTCTTATCCTTTTTTATCTTCTCTTCTCCTCTCTTATCTTCTCTTCTCCTCTCTTATCTTCTCTTCTCCTCTCTTATCCTTTCTTATCTTCTCTTCTCCTCTCTTATCTTCTCTTCTCCTCTCTTATCCTTTCTTATCTTCTCCTCTCTTATCCTTTCTTATCTTCTCCTCTCTTATCCTTTCTTATCTTATCTTCTCCTCTCTTATCTTATCTTCTCTTATCCTTTCTTATCTTCTCTTATCCTTTCTTATCTTCTCTTATCCTTTCTTATCTTCTCTTATCCTTTCTTATCTTCTCCTCTCTTATCCTTTCTTATCTTCTCCTTTCTTATCTTCTCTTCTCTTCTCTTCTTTTCTCTTATCCTCTCATATCTTATCCTTTCTTCTCTTATCCGCTCTTACAGAATTAGCATCATCTGCTCGTAAAACCACAGAGAGAACTAAAAACTAAAACTACAAAAATGATCACCGAGTTCATCAGATTTTCTGCGAGATGGAGGCAGAAAACCACACAGACGACGTAACGGAAATAAAAATCACGTAGTACCACCTGTACAGATCAATCATCCCACTACCCCGTGTAAAACTATTGGCGCCCGAAAAGCCCTGACTGACGGACTGAAATCCTTTACCTTCCCGAGCCGGCAGAGAGATCCTGTTCCTTACTGCCATCTGGATTCTCCTGAGGGACGTCCATCTCCTCTTCTTCACCTGCAATAGAATAAAACCCGTTTTTCTCCTGTTATTCTTCTGCACTGACATCATTCAGTCGGATTTACGTGCAGAGGAAGCGGCTGTGTGTGACGATGACTACTGCAAAGAAACGCTATACGTTAAAACTGTATGAAAAATAAACACACTGTTAGATTATTAAGCCATCATGGACCTTTTCTTGATTCTGATCAGATCCCAGAAACCGTTATTGTAGTTTTTTTTTGTAAATCTCGTCCTGGATCATTCTGTATAAACCGGAATAAACGTTAACGTCTAAACGGCGCTCTGTAGTTTAGAACCTGATGGCTGGTCCAGCTGTTTCTCGAAGGCGGAGACGTTAAAAGTGGGCGGCGGCCTCCTGCGGCTCATCCCCCGGATCACGTGAGTCAGCGGCTCTGTCACCAAGTCAGGCAGCTCGAGTCCTGAGACGCCGTCACTGAGAGAACACACACACACACACACACATCAGAACAAAACCGTAAACATTTTCCCTGAGTTAGTCATTAAAGGTGAAATAACATGCAGGATATTTAGAAAATGATAAAATATATATATATATATATCGCTTTAAGCCATAAAACCCGTTTGGAAAACTGACTTCCGGTCCGGAATGCTTGTTTAATATATACTTTACAGGCCATGGAAAATCCTGGGGGTGGAGTTTTCTGAATGTGGGCGGAGTCCTAATCTTACTTAATGCACCTTTAAACAGATGTATTGTTTATTTACTTATTTATTTATCTATCTATCTATCTGAGGTCTTTGCTTTACCAGCTCCTTTATTAGAATTATTTGGATGTCGTTATTAGTGTGTAATAAAACACTGTTGTATATAAAGTCACAGACTTATTCATCAGCAGCCCTATCTGGGTGGGATTAGTTTCTCAGTAGATGGTAGACACGCCCACCTGCGCCTGTTGCTATGGATACTGGTCTCGACGTCCTGCTGATCCTCCTGATGTACCGCAGTCTGACCGGACAGCAGCAGAGACGCCTCCGGTTCTGAAAAGCGTGATAAAGTTCACGACGCGTTCACCGAGCACACGTCACGTCACGTCACGTCCGAGAGAATCAAATCGAAGCAGGAAAAAAAACTCACCGGTCTGGATGATGCCCCTGAGGAGCCCGCGAGGCGTGACGTCATCATCGTACAGCGCAGGGGACAGAAGCGCCGCCGCCGTCGTGTTCTGCGTCCCGCCCCGAGACCTCGCGCGTTTACCGGGTGGCAGCGGAGACTGAACCGCCGTCTGGACTCAGATCAGATTTTAACGTAAGATTCAAAAGCGGGTTAAAGCGTCCAGCGGCGTAAACAAGAGTCCGTAAAAACGAGTCGTACCTCATGGAGCTTCTGTTTGAGTTTGTTCCGGAGAGCGTCGTGAGGCGTCTCGGGCGCGTTCCTCAGTCTGGAGCTCCTCCGTACACGCGGCAGTCGCAGGTCACGAGACACGCTGAAGGACACGAAGATTCATTAACGACGTGCGGCAAAAAAAATCCTACATTTATGAGCACAATGTTCACAAAAATACAAATTCGTGAAGGTTAGAGCTGGAATAAACGATCACATAATATCTACATCATGATTAATACTTTTCTGAGATATTGTGAATATTATAATATATATATAAATAAATATATATCATTAATTATAAACTAACCAGAAGGAGTTAAAGTTTTCTGCTTTAAAATGATAAAATATTAAAACATTCCAGAGAATTTATTTTTCCTTTCTCCTTTTCAATATTTTCATTTCAAATCATAAAACTATAAACTTACACAGGATCCAGTTCAAAAGGAAGCGCAGTCAAAATACTTACTCTACCCAGCGTGCAAAAGTTTGTGCCCCCCTTAGGACAAACCGAATGTAATGAATACTAACAAGATAACGTGTGTGTGTGTGTGTGTGTGTTCGGCTTCGTTAAGGTTCCTGCAACAGAATTTGCATGTGTTAAGATATTAATACTGAAAACAGTGAAAAGGATTAAAGTTCAAAAGTTTGCATCCCCCTTTTCAGGGTGTGATATAAATATATAAATATGATCCGTTTGTTTTTGTTTGTTTGTTCAGTCTTTTTAAAATATTTTGTGTTGATTTTTAAGTCATGATTTGAATTATGAATACACCCAAGATTACATTTGTAACTTATTTAAAAAAAATCTTTAAAAAAAGGAGGTAGATTATTATTATTGTTGTTGTTTACACCAAGAAACAGTGTGGGGTGCGAAAACTTTTGCACCCAACTAGCAGGTCATAGAAAACATGCTAAATCACAGAAATCCGTTTTGACAACGAGGCCAAAGAGTCTAAAATGTGATCATAACCCATTTTTTTTTTTTACTCTTTAAAGGTTTATTATTATTACAACAGAAACAGACCGCTGTGCTAACCGCTATGCTATGCTATGCTATGCTATGCTAACTAGCATAAAGCAGTGCAGTAAAATCACCTCCTGGTGACTGGAGACCGCTGTATTTCTGTGTGCAGAACATTTCTGAGTAAAACTCGAGCAGACACATCCTCCTCCTCCACGGAGTCCATCTCAAATTTCCTTTAAATATTTTTAAGAACGAAATTATCTCTAAAGTTGGACTTAAACACGGCGCTGAGCCTCTTCACCTTCAACGACAAGAGATTCAAACAGACTCCGTAATGACGTCATCTCCCGCGCAGACCTACGCTCGCGCGTGCCTCATGGGATATGTAGTTTTGTAGTTCCACTTCCGGGTAATTAGCCTACACTAATGCGCCGTTAATGCGCAGGAAAATTTTACTTACTTATTTCATTTATTTATTTATTTATATTTAAAATATAGACATTGTTTGTTCTTAACTGACGTTGTAGCGTAGTGTACATATTATTTAGCTAATATTTAAATAAAAACAAATCGTTTGTATATTTATTTGTCTTAATATTTACCATGTTTTTAGCCTTTATTTATAAATATGTAATATTTGTTTCTCATAAACTGTAATCCTAGCTAAATTTCACGTTCAAAAAATAAATAAATATAGCAACAATTAAAAATAATAAATGTCAACATTTTAAATATTTAAATATATAAATAAAAAAGCACAAAACAAACCTTTTGTACATTTATTTTTATGAATATTTATGATTTTTTAGCCTTTATTATTCCCCCCTCCCCATATTTTTAAATGTTTAACTATTTGAGTTTAAAGAGTACAGCTTTTAAACATTTTGTATATATATTTTTCTGAATAATTAAAATTTTGTTTACTTCACTTTCACAAAATAACTAAATGCCTTAATGTCCACTTTTTGTGTTTCTGAACAAAATTAATGTCCACATTTAAACATTTACGTATTAAAATTAAAAGCTTACAGCAAGACACTGATTTGCATAAAAAAAAAACTTTGTAGATTTATAACAATATTTAAGAATCTAACAATATTACAATATTGAAGAAAATTCTGTATTGTGTACAGATTATTAATTTGATCCTTTTGTAAAAAAAAAAATGTAAAATAAAATTTACTAACAGAAGCTTCAGTTAAAATGACATCTATCTTTTTTTTCCCTTCTTCCAAAAATAAGACCAGAAAGCAGTTAAATCTTCACCATCAAGAGTCCTTTATTCCATCAAGAATCCTTTCTTTTCTATATTTGTTAAAGAATTAAATATTATTTTATTAAATATAGTGATATATTTCAGTTACAGTTACAGTACAGTCCTGAAGTCCAGTGTTTGTTCACCCGCAGAGAAAGGTCTCGAACATGCGCAAGCTGCGCGCAGACTTGACGCTCATGAACGCGCTTTGAGGAAAAACAAAACAGGAAGTCGTAAGTATTGTGGGACGTGTAGTTCCGCTTTTAGGCCGCTGCGCTTGATATCAGCGCACGAAGGAGATCAACAAAACAAAATCAAGCGAAACTTGTGTGAGGCTGCTGTGGAGGAGGAAATAATAAAAATAATTATTTAAATAAATTAGTTAAAAAAGCGAGCGGCGCCGTTATGCCAGGCTTCACGTGCTGCGTGCCCGGATGTTATAATAACTCTCACCGGGACCGCGAGCTCCGGTTCTACACGTTCCCCAAAGACCCGACGCAGAGGGAGATCTGGCTGAAGAACATCTCCAGGGCCGGAGTGAGCGGCTGCTTCAGCACCTTCCAGCCCACTACAGGGCACCGCGTGTGCAGCGTGCACTTCCCCGGGGGCAGGAAGACCTACACCATCCGAGTCCCGACGCTCTTCCCGTTACGCGGAGTGAACGAGAAGAGAAGTCGGCGCGGCAGGGGCAGGAAGGTGTACGCTGCGTCTGCGTCTGCGCCTGCGCCTGCGTCTGCGCCCGCGTCTGCGCCCATTCTCACCAGCGTAGGCGCAATCCACAGTGAGGCGCAGAGCGAGCCCGAGTTCGTGGTGCAAATCGGACAGAACGGGCAATACATCTCACCCGTCACTGTGTCATCATCATCAGCATCATCATCATCAACATCATCATCGTCAGCATCATCGTTATCACTACCAGCGCCGGCGCTCAAGTCTGAGGACGCGGCGGAGGTGGTGGTGACGGTGGTACCGGATCAGCCCGGTCCGCTCCTGGCGCTGTGCGGAGAGGAGCACTCGTACTCCCTGACCAACGGCACGACCTCAGCCGAGCTCCTGAGGAAGCTCAACGAGCAGCGCGACATCATCGCCCTCATGGAGGTGAAGATGAAGGAGATGAAGAACACCATCCGCCAGCTGCGCGTCAGCGAAGCACGGCTGCAGGAGGAGCTCCGCGAGCGCGACCGCGTGCTGTCCGGTATCACTGCGGTTCGGAAGAAAGTCTGACAAAACAAAAAACAAACAAAACCCCGGACCCAATCAGAACAATGTCGTGTCGTGTTGTTGGGGGGTGTTTAAATTTTTTGTTTTGTTTAAAAAAAAATTTGTTTAAAAATGTTTTTGTTTAAAATTTTTTTTGTTTAAAATTTTTGTTTTAATTTTTTTTGTTTAATTTTTTTTTTAATTTTTGTTTAAAATTTTTTGTTTTGTTTAATTTTTGTTTTTGTTAAAATTTTTGTTTTTGTTTAAATTTTTTTGTTTGAAATTTTTTGTTTTGTGTAAATTTTTGTTTTGTTTACATTTTTTTGTTTTTGTTTAAAAAAAATTTTTGTTAAGTTTTAGTTTGAATTTTTTGTTTGTGTAAATTTTTGTTTTGTTTACATTTTTTTTGTTTTTGTTTAATATTTTATGTTTTGAATTTTCAGGAGAAAAAAAATTAGGAGTGGGTGATGGTGATGTATCAAAAAAAAAAAAAAAGTTTGGTAACTCACACACACACATTTTTCTGTGAAACATCAGTGAAATTACCGGGAAAAAAAATTAATTGTTCACGATGTTTTAATGCCCAAGAAAGGAAACATCCTCATCATGACTTATAAATATGCATAGGTATGCAAATGTGGACACGCCCCCTCCATACATGACTCCACCCCTAACAGAGTTGTATTAGAGAAACAGATAAATTCAGACATTTTTATACAATATTTAATAAGGAAATTAAATGTAATCGTTCAGTCTGTTCTGTTGGATTTATATCGATAGCAAATCACCACATCACTCAGCCCTACACTCTCAGACAGAAAAGGGTACCAAACGGTACCAGATGGTACCATGCTGTGCCTCTGGGTCGGTACTGCCAAGTACACTTTCTGTACCTTTAATGTGTAGGTAAATTTAAGGTTTAAGTTAATTTACGGTCCGTTTATGTACTTTAAGGTCACTATATCCACATTTCCAGGTGAAATTTACAGACTAAAGGTACCAAAATGTCTCCTCTTCATAGTTCCACAACAAAACAACAAAGAAAAGTACAGTTAAGTACCTTTTTTTTTTTTTTCCCAAAGAGTGTGTTCTGAAGACGTAGACGGCGTTACTTCTCACGATGAACTTCCCAACTTCCCGTCTTTTTCAGTTTGTTTGTTTGTTTGTTTTTGCGTTCAGTGATGCACTGACCTTTTCCATTCGTGACACAACACTGATATCAGAGTTCTGGTACCGATCCGATACCGACTTCGCGCCTGTGAGAAGTCAGAGACGTGATGACAGCGGAGATCGTTTTAAACCGTTGAAACGAATGAACAGTCGAAAATTAATTAATTAAAGCCCAAGTAATGACTAAAAATGGCTCTGGAACGTCTAAATCAAGGTCATGAGTTATAAATATGTATGAGTATGCAAATCCTGGACACGCCCCCATGACCTCCTGGCATTCCTAACAGCCTAAGATGGTTAAGATGAGATAACTAAGCTAGTCGGTTAGCTAATGAGTCAGACGAGTGGGATTTCAGTATCAGAGTGCAGTGGCGACGTACGCGGTGATTCTGTCACTCATTTATTTTTAACAGCAGACAAACCTGTGAGACGATAACGCCGAGATTTCATCGTACGCAATCTGTAGCTAATAAATAAGACATTTTGTGCGTTTGTGACAGAAACAGACTGAAGCCTACAATAGACACTTTTTCTAATCTCTGTATGAATTTTTGGTTTTTTTTTTTTAGTTAGTTTTCACGATTGCCAGCGTTTAAATAAATTCAGCGTAACCTTCACTCTCTCTCTCTCTCTCTCTCAGACTGTTCCATCATTACATGAGTTTCATTATTCTGTATTTAACATCCATGTTTGTTGTCATGTTTCGATACGAGTGGATCGATCTGAGGATTCAGATCCAAATCTGTGGATCTTCACTGTTTGTTAAAATGAACTGAGGATTTGGAGTAAAAAAAAAAAAAGAAAGATTTCAAACAAATTCAAGTCTATTTTTTTGATGTAGTGATCCTGTAATATTTTCAGGCACTTGTGTTATTCCTATTAAAATGTTTGTGTTTTTATTTTTTATTAAATTCTTGCGAAAACCTTATTTCCTGCCTCTCCAACTCACAGCCTGTTTCATCGGCGACGCCCCCTGCTCATTAATATTCATAAAGCAGAGTTAGAGAAGCAAAATATTCAACTACAAGTTTTACTAAATTTTATCTCAGTGATTTTTTTATACTAGTTTAGCAGCTTTAGAACTCTGAGATGATACTCACACAATAATATTCTGTACACTTTTTAGATATTTACACCAGAAACAACCTAAAATTGTGAGTTGATGTTCTTTAATCACATTTCTGTTGATCACCTGTAAAGCATCGGATTCCCGACACACACGGCTCATTTGCATTTAGCGACGCCCACAAAACTCCATAAAAGGTAAAGCGCACAGACAGCTGGGGGCACGAAATG
>CM075013.1:776032-786032 GCA_037576675.1 Pangasius sanitwongsei | reverse complement strand
CTTATTTTATAGGGCGCCATTACTTTTATCCCGATTGAATCACTAGTCTTATTTGTCTGTTGTTGGATCTCTTTGTTTCAAGACGTTAATATGAAGCAGCTGAGTTTCACAAAATCTTCATTAAATTGGTGTGTAATTGAAATAAATAAGTGATTTAAACTCGTCATCGTCCTGCGAACAATTTACGAATCGTTTTCAACATCTCCGGACTATTACAGGTCGACATGGCAACCTGTTGCTAGGAAACCAACGCTTCAGATCGACAGGTTGTGCAGTGTGCATGTGAACACGTCCGTGTCAGGTCCAACGCCGGCTTTAAACCGTTTATAATCAGTTAAAGGTCTCACTCTCTCCGCCCTGCCTGCTCAGCTCAATCACTGATTGGTCGAGAGAGAGGTAGCGGTGGATGTGGGCGGCGGCTTGTTCGTAGTCCTGGTTGCGGAGCGCGGTCTGAACGCCGTCAGTGCAGAACTTCAAATCCAGAATATCGTCAGCGCGCTGGATCGCCTGGTACAGTCTTTTCTGTGAGGAACACACACCTGCTGTCAGTCGCTTGTGTGTGTTAGGAGATGTGTGCAGCTCTGTGTGTGTGTGTGTGTGTGTGTGTGTATATGTGTGTGTGTAAAACCTTAGTGAGGTCCAGCTGTCTGACTTTGCTGCTGACGTTCTCCGCCAGGCTGCAGGTGAAGCTGATCATCCCGGATAACTGTGTAGCGTCTCCTTCGATCAGCTGCAGGTTGGGCCTAAACACACACACACACACACACAAACACACACACCCACAAACACACACTTAAACACCCCATGCAGAATGCGAGCGCAGAATGTCGTCTTGTCTTTCTCTAAACAACGTATAATCGGCTTTGATTTATTTTTATTTTTGCACTGACATTTTTAATACATCATACAGTTTAAAATTCAACACTATAAAATGCTCATAAGAACTAAAATCACGTCCACGTTTAAATTATAGTCGATATAAACAACTGCGGCTTCCGTTTCCAAAAGAAATGCCGCAGCAGAGAGCACTAAGGGGTAAATATTCTACCATAATGGATGAAAGAACGGTTATTAATCCCACTATTTACTGCTCGGAGGTAAACTTCCACACCCACACACTCACCCGATCCTCTGTAGCGCGAGCATCTTGGTTTCGATGGTGCTCTGTTGTCCAGAAAGAACCTCCAACTCCTTCTGCACCTCCGCCTGCAGGACCGGGCCACATCACACAGTTTAAATACATCACTTACACATCTAGAGAAAGCTTCAGACTATGTCTAGAACATGCTGTTTAAAACAAGAAGCCGAAAAAAAAGGGGGATAGAAAATACAGACTGATCGTACAAGCATGAATGCATAATGATGTGCAAATAAAAATCTCTCAGAAATTGTCTCACACTCATCCTGCGAGTTAAAACAGAACTTCCTGAATAACCACCATCAAGTCTGACGTTTAGTAAAACTCAGTAATAAATACTACAGCATAGAGACCCAAAAAGTTACTAGTTAGTTATCAGATCTGTATCAGGTGTCGTCTGATACTCAGAGCTCTGATAATCAAGATTGGACCTAAAATTAAAGAGTGAGGTTGGAACATCCACGACTGTTTATTTAAATACAGGCTACAGTCAGGAACAGCAGTAGCAGGTAACATCACAGGTAGAAAACAAATACATTTAATTCCACAAGACAAGATTTAAAGATTTAAAGAGTTAAATAAATATATAATTTAAGTATTAAAGGGGAATAAGTTGTATCTTGAGCGTTCATGTAAGTGTTATTTATTTTATGTTGTATTTATGTGGGCGTGGTTAGATGATATCTATAGGGGCGTGGTTAACGAGATGATTAGATAGTATCTATAGGGGCGTGGTTAACGAGATGATTAGATGAGTTTTAGGGGCGTGGCTAACGAGATGATTAGATGAGTTTTGGGGGCGTGGTTAATGAAGTGATTGACTCACTCAAACTGACAGCACACTGTTATTATTATCTGACAGCTTTAAAGAGTTTGACAGCGTTAATAATTCATGTTTTGAAGTCTCATTTTAACAGCTTTAATACTAAATGTTCTACTTACTTTATGCACGAATGATTATTATTACTATTATTATTATTATTATTATTATTATGACACGTCATGGATCAGGTGCAGGAGCAATGTGAATGTAAACACGCATCAGTGGTGATGAATAATTAGCCGAGTGTAAAGCGGAAGCTCACCTCTTCAGCACAGAGCTGAGAATAAACCCGCTCCAGGTCTTCCAGGTCTGTGAGGGACTCGATGGTTTCGGTTCGGACGGAGGACAGAGCCGCGGCGCCGGAGCGCCGAACCGCCGGAGACCCGACTTCATCCATCACAGCTCCCACATCCACACAAACTACGTCACTTCCTCTTCTTCTCCTTCGCCTTCCTCCCCGCTTCGCCTCCTGTAGCGCACACTGCCCCCTACTGACTGCTGTAGGAATTACACCTCGCTGGAGCGACACTCTTTCATCATTTCATCACCTCCTCCATTTACTCTCTTCTCTGTAGGTGTATAATCACCGACTGCAGCCCATCTCTTGCTTTGTGCAAAGTATTGGCACCCATCCACCTCGTCTATTAGTTCTTCATTTTTAATCCACCAACCAAGACAGCCAATCAGAACATGATCCTGGTGAAGGGTGAAGACTAACCATAAACACACGCCGTTCAGGAGCTTTAATCTTTTAACTGAACACATAATAAGGCAAATAATAAACACTATGTAGTGCTTTTACAGTAAAATACTGAGGTGATGAAGCAGAGTTAAAGTTACTACATGGAAGCTGATTATTTTCCTATAACTGCATGTCCCTGAGTGTTTTATTCCACTTATACAGCAGTTTGCCAATGATTTAATTTTTCTTATTAATTTAAGACAAGAAAACTTCGATTACTCATGTTTTCGTTTTTAATCCGCCCTGTGAAATGAGCTGTTACTATAGAAGCGATGACATATTACAACGTGTACAATATTAATTATAAATAAACCTGTGATTTGCGGCTGCATTATAATCAGAGCTGCTGTTATAGGAAACTAATCAACACCTTCTGAATAAATCGGAATCCAGAACTCAACAGCGGTGTGGGATAAAGTGTTTGAAACATCAACCGCAGTCAGTAGAAACGATGAAATGAATTATACACTGATGATATAAATACAGATATAGACATTGTGTTGTGTAGGGATTGTTTAAGGGATAGAAACAGGGAGGAAAAACAGTTAGGAAGCAGTGGCTTTATGTAGAAAAATGTAATCCTCTAGATTGACGCAATGACATAATCCTTTCCTGTCAATCAAACTTCATGAATGTGTGTGTGTGTGTGTGTGTGTGTGTGACTGCAGAAATGCAAGTCCAAGTGACAGAATAAGATTAGACAGATTGAGATAATATCCTATAAGACAGTCCACAGACCCATTATGGATTAAATTCTTGCCTCCTCATTATGGAGCGCTGTGCAGACGAGCATGAGCGTTAATCCCAGATTTTTTATTTTTTTTTAAATAATCTCATGCCTGCACAATCCTCCCTAAAATTTTACACTTACACAGTCTTCAAAGCTCAGCTTTTTATCTCAGATACAGGAGCAAACAAGACATTTCCTAAAGGCTTGAACATCCTGTGCTAGCAAATAGCATAGAGCTGGTGTGTGTGTGTGTGTGTGTGTGTGTGTGTGTGTGTGTGCAGATGTTGAGACAGCTCAGGATTCACAGGATTAACAACAGAATGCATCCGCTGCTGTTCGTCTCCCTCTGCCTCAGTGAGTAAAACTCCATTCGGTTTGCGAATGCGTGTGACTAAATCATCGTTTGTCTTTTAAAACTGTTCTGTCGTGATACAACATTATTACAGTGACATTATAACGTCGTTATAGTAACTCGGTACTGTTATAAATACTTAATAAAAAAATAATAAAAAAAAAAAAAACATCAGGAAGACTTCACATGTTAAACTTTTTCATGGAAAGAGTAATGCATATAAACTAGATTTACAAATTTATAATTACTGAACGCACTTCAGATTATGAGTTTAATCTGAGTATGTAATTAACACATACCACAACGTATGTAAGAACGATGTCATACTTTTCATCAATTTATAGTTACGTTTAATGTTTTAACGTGAAACGAGTCAGTTCCTGTTGTCTCTTACGTTATAGCAGCTATAAACAGTCGTTCCCTCACCGGCCTCTCTTTTTTTTCTCTCTTTAAGTTAAAAAGACACACACACACACAAAAAAAACGCAGCTTGTTACGCATGTTACCGAAAAAAACGCAAAGAAGCGTAAACTCTTCTGTCCTGAAGACGTCGGAAAACTTATAACAGAATGCAAATAATCAGCAGATAAACAGTGAGTGTTTGTGTGAGAAGCCGACACATAGAGAGCGACGTGTGTGCAGTGAGATTAGATTAGGTCTGGCCTCTGGCTGTAATCCTCAGATTAACCCTCACTGCTCTCCACACACACACACACACACACACACACACACTAATGTAATAATACACACCCATGGATCAGACACACAGCACAAAGCATTAAATAATCATTCAAGGATAAAACACTGCTGTTAAATGCAGTAAAAATATAAAGTACAGTGACATGGTGCATAAACTCAAAGAAGTGCATATACAACTGAGTGCAAAAGTTTGTATCCCCTATAGTTTCTGGTTTACAATTAATCTAAACACATAACAGATTAGTCTCTTTATTATGGATCTTAGTAAATCATGGCCTAGTTATATATTTTTGCCTAAGGGTGTACAAACTTTTGCACTCATCTCTATATACCATGTAGTGAATAATATATAATACAGTAAATCAGAATTTCTGATGGAACATGTTATTTTATCTACATCATTTTTTCACAGTCTCACACTTTCTCTTTCTCTCTCTCTCTCTCTCTCACACACACACACACACACACTCGCTTTCTCTCTGTCAGGTGTGTGTGGTTCTGTACTGGGTTCTGTGGTTCCTTCGTCATGTGTCTCTGTGTATCGAGGCTTTGCTCAGTGTTTAGTGTCTCTGGGAGACGACATGAACAGCCAAACTGACAACGACCCCGACATCGACTCCATCTGCAGGTGAGGCTCACACACACACACACACACACACACACCAACTAACATGTTCTGTTATTACCTCTACACTCTTTAAAGGTAAGAACCATTAATTTATTAAATGGACCCTTAAAGAACCCTTGAAGAACCTTTGAGTGTACCAAGAAGCTAAACGTTAAACTCCTGCCAGGTTCTAGGTGTTAAGAAGAAAATAATTTGTGAGCAATAATTTGGAGTTTGTAAACTTAGGAAAAAAATGGCTCTTTAATGATTATTTATAGGTTTTTTTTGGATAATTAAGGGTTCTTAGCTTCCAAAAGGGGTTCTAGTTGGAACCCTTTCTAATAGGAAACATTTTGTTGTAGGGTTCTACGTAGAACCCTAAGAGTGTACGGATGTCCCATGGACCTGTCATTTTAAAATAAAATAAACCATATTGCTAATGCAAGATAGAAGACATGTTAAGTGTGTGTGTGTGTGTGTGTGTGTGTGTGCAGGTCTGAACATCAGACAAAACCACCTTTTTGATTCAGGTTTACAAACACCAGACACTTTAATCTAAAGTGAAGCGATCTTTAAGCTAAGGAATAAAAGTCTTGTCTCGTTTTTTCACCACCTAACCACACCTCTTTATCATATATTCGCTCTAACTCCGCCCCTTTTCTCCACAATTATGTCTTTCTTCTTTATAGAACATACAACAGCAGACAAAAACAATTTCTTGGGAATGATTTTGTTCTCAAGAGACAGATTCATGGGCCATGATGAGCCATGATGACTGATGAAACAGGACCCTGTAGAGTCATGTTACTGTGATGCATATTCATGACTCGGACTGGTGTGTGTGTGTGTGTGTGTGTGTGTGTGTGTTACGGCAGATCCTGGGACGCCTTCGAGCGGTGCGTGAGCAGCGTGCTGTCCGATTGCCGCGGTAACGAAGCAGAACTCTGGGAGTCTTTAAAGGCGGAGTCTCGGAGGACGCAGTTCTCGGGGAACCTTTATGAAATGTGTGCCAGCCGCACCGTGACGTCTCCTCGGGCCCCGCCCACTACTGACCGGGCCAATCAGGAGTCTCTGAAAGGCCGAGGTGTGAGCGGAGACCACGCCCGTTCTGTGCGCTTACTCCTGGCCTGCTCTATGTTCTGTGTACTGATTTGTTTTATTTAGGAGATGTCAGAAAAAAAAAATCACATATTTTTAAATACTGGTGAAAATGTATAAGATTTAGAATTGTTTTATTAATTCATTTTGCTCTTAAGTCGGTATTTAGTAGCTTCCTCTAAGCTGACAATAGCGTTTTATTTTTAAAACCCAGTGTACAACAGCGACAGCGTGTCAGTCAATAAAAACAATTTAACTCGAGCTATTCATGGAGATTTGTCATGAAAGAATACTCATTTATCCGACGTTTGCATTTTCATTTCTATAGAAACACACTATCATACCTTTATACCTTTAAATGTTACTCACGAAACACTTTAGTTAATAAACATCAGTCCAGCTCCTCAATCAGGCATTTTTTTTGCTTTCCTCCTGCCGCGTGCTGCTCGTCGTCTGCTTGGGGGTCCGTCACTGCTGCTCTCTGATTGGTGAAAATCAGACTCTCGTTTCTGCTGGATGTGTTTTTGGTACAAACTTTACCAAAGAGCGAGAAATTAGGAGACGTTCCTTCCGGTTCCGAGTCACTCTCGCTGCCTGAGATGACCTCGATTTTTGGACGGAACACCTGAGAAAGCACGCCGTTATTCCTACTTAACCGAAACAGGACGAAAATCAGCGCTAATCGACTTTAGATAAAATCTTCAGCGTACCTGAGGAGCTGTTTCTGTGTTGGCGGTGTCCGGATCATCCAGATCAGGAAGATCCTGATGAGAAGGAAACAAAATTATAAGCATCTGCAATCATAAGCATGTTGAGGTTCTGGGTAAAGGAGGTTAACATTCGATGTAGCCTGCTACGTGAGATGTGAACGGTTTGGATCAGATACCGGCTTGATAAAGGTTCTAATCCGACCCACTAAATGAATTTAGATTAAATTAAAACTGTCTTGTTGTTGATGCGTTATTGGTCACCTGACATAAGTGTAATGAGGACCGTTATCTAAAGTGATGAAAACTCACGCTGATGGTGAGTGATGGAACGTCTGATAAGATGATGGTCTCTATTTCATCGTCTGGGATGAGTTCAGTGACAGGACCCTGTGTGCCAGATACTGGGAGCAGATCTTCAGCTTCAGACCATGATGGTGCTTCATGTTTGCTCTTCTGATTCCTCTCTGACGTTACGTGATGTTGCTCTTGTCCTGACTTCTCAGTGAGCTCTGGAGGATGAAACTCTTCTACTAAGGACGCTTGTTGCAGACCGTCGTTTGTGTCTGACTCCGACTGGAGAACCTCTGAACCTGATTGGTGCGTCTGCTTAACATCTGAGGCTGAGGACGGAACCGGGTCCATGTCTGGGTCTGACCGGAGCGTCTCCGATACGACCGACTCCTTCTGCTCCTGCTCAGTCTGCTCGAGGTCTTCACCGGACACGTTCTGATCTTCTACAGGCTTCGAGATTCCTGAAGGGTGGATTAACAAGCGAGGATGAAAAACGTAGAAGGAAATTCATGAAGAATTTATGTGTAGCGATACACACCGTTCTCCTGCTGCTGCTCTCGAGCTCGTCTTTGCTTCAGTGCATTTTCTTTGATAAGTCTCATGGCATCCAGGCTCTCCTGAATCTTCCTCCTCTCTCTGGTTTGCCATATTTCCCTTTCTTTTCGTTCTCCTTCCAAACCTCCCGCGGCCCAAGCCTCTGCGAAGGCCCTGGACGATATGCGAGACACGTACAGTTCATACACAAAGACAAGACGCTCTCCTGTTTACTTTATTTACAGACGCTCTATCGTACATCCTGTGAACAGCTGCTACACTCAGTTTATTACATGATACGTTTATTAAAAGATAACACAGAAATCAAGCGTCAAGTGACGCTGATTAGAGAAAATCATCGACGTACATTTTTATTGTTGATACATCGGTTACTTCATTTGCTTTAAATGCTCTAAAATAAACACCTGTATTATAAATTTTTTCAGGCAGGATATAAGACACTACAGAAGGCACTGGGGACAACGTCACGCACATATACGGCAGGACAGAGTTTATGAAAGAGGTACTAAAATGAAAGGAAATTCATCGAGTTATGTTTTTTATGTTGTGAGGGTGAGTCAGGAAATCGCTATTTCTCTCTAGATTCCTCCTCGAATCCCCTCGGGTTTAGCAGTAAGTCCACCTCTGAAGTCGTATTCGGATTGGATGAGTTTATCGGGGGGACGTCTATAAATAAATATATCGTTTTCACGTTTCCTCAGTGATAAAACTCTCAGTAAAATGACCGCAGGAGGAGTTTCTAGCGGTGTTCATGTGATGTTTGTGTCACGTGGTCATATGTGATGCAAGTAGTCATTATTTAAAGAAAGTTTAAAGTCGATGATATTGTGCGTTTGTGAATTTAAAGTAATGTTTTATTCCTTGTAGCTGCAGTAATTACGGCTGCTTTAACCAGCCTGCGGGATCTCGCTTTTATTAATGATTTGATTTTCTTTCTCCTCCTGAAAATGCTTTCCCAGGTAGCGTGTGCAGTCGAGGTTTTACCGCCCGGACCGAGTAGCAGAGTAGCTCCTGTAAAATAGGAAATTACCTTAATAATATTAATAAAAAATTTGCTTTTTTTTTAATTTAAATTACCTCGTTTTAATACTCTAACGTGAAATTCTAACCTAGGAGTTAATAAATATTTATTATTAGTGATTTGAGAAATGTCAGTTGAGTTTATTTTATTAGAACTATTATTAGAATTAGATTTAATCTAATCAGAAAAAGCCTAAAATCTTAACTAATTGTTTCATTATTTAGTTCTTAATTAATTTGTTTCTTAATTAATTAGTTCTTCATTGATAACTAAACTAATTTCTTTACACTACATACATTTGCATGTTTTATATTAGCTATATTTATGCTACGTCAGTACTTGTGCTGTCTATGAGGCTTTAATCTTTAAGTTTTATTTTTAATAAAACAAACATTTAGAGTCGAATTAGTGTATGAGAGCAGATAATAAATTCCTCACTGATTTAAAAATGTTTTTCTTATTTAATCATATTCTGTATCTGTTGATTAACAGTTAATCAACTGTAATAAAACATTAAAAAAATTTTGATTGGCATACCCTCATCTTAAAATGTAATTTATTAAATTTATTTTTAATAGTTTATTTCACAACACTATCTCATACCCACCTCTCCTTAGGAAACACGGGGCGGTCGTCCAGGTACGTGAGCATCTTCAGACGAACGATTAGCGACTTCCTGTAGTTGGGAATTTTCTTGACGACGTCGTTACCCATGAGGTTTAGCACTCTCTGAAACGTGTAGGTGTTATTTATTCCCAAATTAGCTAGCATTCTTTAGCTTACATCCTGTACATGAGTGTGTGTGTGTGAGTGTGTGTGTGAGTGTGTGTGTGAGTGTGTTTGTGAGTGTGTGTGTGTGAGTGTGTGTGTGAGTGTGTGTGTGTGAGTGTGTGAGTGTGTGTGTACCAGATTGGGCATCTTCTCCAGTACAGTGAGGATTTCTGGGTCGTTGAGGCGGTTATGTGACAGGTCCAGGACACTGATGGAGGGACAGTGACACAGCTCCTGCACATCGCTCACACTCTCCAGTGCATTATGGGAAATCTGGAGTGTGGACAGCTCGCTCAGGCAGGCTGAAAAACAGGGGGGTTATGATAAAAAAAATTTAATAAAATCAACGTGTGGGTGTGTATACAGGTCTGTGTGTGTGTGTATAGGTGTGTGTGTGTGTGTATACAGGTCTGTGTGCGTGTGTATAGGTGTGTGTGTGTGTGTGTGTATACAGGTCTGTGTG
>CM075013.1:748363-770856 GCA_037576675.1 Pangasius sanitwongsei | reverse complement strand
TGTGTGTGTGCACTTGGATGGGTTAAATGCAGAGCACAAATTCCGAGTATGGGTCACCACACTTGGCCACAAGTCACGTCACTTCACTCACTCACTCACTGAAAATAATTTATAATTAAAATGAACATGCTCGGGTTTTCCGGTTCGATCCTGAGCTGGAGTTACTGTCTGTGTGGAGTTTCGTGTGTCCTTCCCGTCTCTCTGAAGGTTTCTTACAGGTTTTCTGGTTTCCTCCCTCCTCCTAAAAACACACTTGTAAGTGTATGGGTGACTCTAAACTGCTCCTAAGTGTGAATGTGTGTGTGTGTGTGTGTGTTATCATGTTTTAGACTGGCGTCTCATCCACGACGTGTTCCAGCCTCACACTCGGCGTTCCCGGGATATACCCCAGATCCAACCTCTATCCTGACCAGGATAAAGTGTTCACTGAAGATGCATAACTGCACGATTTTAAGAATTTCTGACAAATTAGACTAAAAAAACTTTTAGTTATCTTTGTAATGTGTGTGTGTGTGTGTGTGTGTGTGATAACACCAAGACAGGCAGTGTGACAAATGAAAATATTTACAGCAAGGAGAATTTTCCTCGATTACAAAGTTAAAAGGTTAAATCGTTTATAAGAAATCCAACCGAGAGCAAAGGCATGCACACTCCACTCGACAACACACACTTTTTTTTATTTTTTACACATTGATAAATTTCTCATAAGTGTTTTTTTTTCCTTTATGGAAAATATCCTCGACAAAAACTGCGCAGGACGCCTGAGAAATTTATAACGCAGTCCATCTTCTGGCTTTTATTGTCATCTAATCAGACGTACAAACAATCAAACACACAAAACAGCGTCTGCCTCATTTTGCTGACTGACATACAGGAATCACTCGATCTGAAATAAATAGTTTTATGTACATGTGCCTGGTGAAGTGACAAAGACAGCTAACACACACACACACACACACACACATACACACACACACACACACATACACACACACACACACACACACACACACACACACACACACACACACACAGAGCTCTGAAAAAGACAAACATCTGAATTTAGCCCTTTTTTGTTTTACATAAATAATATAAATTATGTGCATGTATGTGTGTGTGTGTATGTATGTGTGTGTGTGTTTGCATGTGTGTGCATGTGTGTGTGTGTGTGTTTGCATGCATGTTTATGGACTCCAGCATTGAATAAGCACTTAAACATTTAGACATAAGGCTGTTCCACACATTTCAGGAACATGAACAGCACAAGTCTCCATGCTGCCGAAACTCCTAAACACCAGAGAATCCGAATCCCACTCGGAAGGAAATATCTGTAAATGTGAGAGTTTATTCCAAACGTTAGCGGTGAAATGGACGATGGCGAATACAGGAAGGTGTGTAGGAGTAGAAATTAGCATCAGTCGTGGACTTCTGAGTGAAGAAAACCTCTATGAACTATTCAGGATTGAAATAATCAAATATATGTTTCAAGTCACTAAAACTGACGCTTCCAAAAACTGGAGCTTTTTTCACTTTGTGAAATATTGAACATGAGCGTAGTGAAATAGTCGACATTTAAAGTTAAACTCCACCCTGAAACACATGACATATGTTTAGAATGAAATATTTGTGGTGTGTTTATTGATTCTGGTGCTAATGTGTGGATTGGTGCTGTATTGTTGTTATTGTTCTTATTCCCGTGAAAAGTTAGTTGCTATTGTTATTGTTATCGTTATTGTTATCATTATTGTTATTGTTATTGCTTGTGCAGTTACAATGGAGTTTAATAGGAAAAAAAATATCTCAATGATCTCAAATATAAGTGATAACGATCAGGGTTCACTGTTCGCTCCTAAAAACATTCTTTTCTGACTCGACTCTTTCATTCTCCAGCGACGTTTAACATCATATTAATGAGAAATCCATCGCAGAAGCAGCGGAGACTGAAATCCCAGAATGCAATGCAGGTATACGACACGAAGACTCGGCTCGTCTAATTAGTGATGTACGAGGTGACGAGGAGGTGAGAGAGCTAGACAGACTAAAGGATTAAAGCACCGCTGCATCACTGTCTTTAAGGCTAAATCTCACTGCACCGCTCTCGGCAGGTAGTCGAGCGGCATTGTGGGTAATGTAGGAAAGCGTTAAATAAAGTGAAAGTAGACGAACATCTCAGTAAATGTTAATGTGTGAATATTGGTTCAGGGTGGAGTTTTGCTTTAAGTGCATCCCAAAACCGTTCACGTTGTGCTTGGTAGATTAATGTAAATAAAGAGATCCAATCTTAACCGTAATCCTCATCATCCCACAAGTTCTGGATCAGTGAATGGATTAGGACAGATCTCACAGCTGTGACCCTCAGAAGATCATTTCCACGGATCTTCTTCAAAAGGTCATCAGCTTCGTTACTGCATTCCTGAGCAGTCACAGGAAAAACACGATGCAACGCATTCTAGAGAAGATTGGAAGGTACGAAGGTATGAATTCATCTCGTAATGATGAAAAGAAAAACAAAACACCAGTGAAGGACAGGTGGTGTGTTCCAGAGTTCCTCAAGTGTCCCAAGCACGCTTGGTTTTCTCGTGAACGTCTGCCACCTCCTCAGATTATATCTCAGGCAAATCTCACACACCGTTTTACAGTTCAAATGGAAGCCTACTCTAGTTCTGCATGTTCTTCTATTCATCCTCGGCAGTAAACGAAACGATCTACTCTAAACGCAGCCCTGCTACTAATCTCACAACCGTTCCACAGTTAAAGAGGACATGCACCAACGACACACGGACAGAGACAGAGATACCGATCATTGTGCATGTGATAGAGAGAGATACGGTGGCGTTCTAACCCTAAAGCCCCGCCCCCTTTTCTAAGGGTCGTCAAAATGCTATAAACGTGCGCCGCTATTGTTCTGTTGGGAAAAAAAAAAAAAAAGATCCAATCCAAAAGTTACGTAGTTCACGTTTCACAGTGCGTTCCCTCTCAGGACACGTCTCCAGACACCGGGACTGACTCGGGCATCGGGGCATCGCAGATCTGCCCCCGGTGCGGGGAAAGCAAACGTGAAGAGGGCAGAGGAGGTGTGGAGGAAGGTTCAGGCCTGAAACCTGAAGGTGAGTCCGTGAAGCTCCTCACTGGCCGGGTTAAGTGGAGAAGTGTGCTGGATGTTTGTGGTGCTCTGTGGAGAACAGGTCCGATTCGGCTCCTGACTGAGACGCCGTGAACATCTCACCTACACACACAGACAGCACGGGATTTAGGATTCGTGGGTAATGGAATAAACTATTTATAGTAATCGTGTGTGTGTGTGTGTGTGTGTGTATGGAGGGGTATTTTTACAGCAGTACAAATGACATGCTGGAAGAAATTTGCAACCTGTAGAAGATGGAAGAAAATCGTATTTTTCAGTTGAGCGAAACTACAAAGGCAACTGAAAAAGGCATTTATTTTAAAAATGATATGATTACGATGTTTTGCTCATGTTTTGCTCTGTCTGTTTTACATCATTAATGCATAAAAGTCTCTATATATAAATTTATTAATAAAACTCACATCTACAAACAGAGAGATGAGTTCAGTTGATTTACTTTAATTGATGCTTATTTATGAGAAATAATGTTAAGTGCTAGCTGCAACAATCATAACTGATATTTCCATAAATGTAACTAAATACACCTGCATTACTAATTATGTGATTTCACTTTTTTTTTTTTTACCTCCAGTTACTTTAATTGTTACTTTAACTTTGTTAATTTAGGTATTGCTGATGCATCGTTACTTTAACTGTTACTTTAACATCACTGTTTGTTACTTTGTTAAGCTTTACTGATGCATCGTTACTTTACTGATATTGTTACATTGTTAACATCGCTGATACTTTACTAATTTGTTACTTTGTTAACACCACTGTTACTTTAACATCACTGTTTGTTACTTTGCTAAGCTTTGCTGATATTTTGTTACTATGTTAATATCACTGATACTTTGTTACTTAATTGTTACTTTAGCGACGCTGTTTGTTACTTTGCTAAGCTTTGCTGATAATTTGTTGCTTTGTTGCTATTGTTACTTTGTTACTGGTCACTGGTACTTCGTTACTTCACCGATATTTCGGTACTATGTTAATGCCACTGATATTTTGTTACTTCAGCTGTTACTTTAACATCACTGTTTGTTACTTTGTTAAATGCCACTGATACTTCATTACTTTGTAGATATTGTTACTGTGTTGATATTTGTTACTTTGTTACCTTACTGATACTTTACTCATTTGTTCCTTTGTTAACATCACTGTCACTTTAACATCACTGTTTGTTACTTTGCTTTGCTGATATTTTGTTACTTTGTTGACATCACTGATACTTCAGTACTTTGCTGATATTTTATTACTATGTTCATGTCACTGATACTTTGTTACTTTAACATCGCAGATACTTTGCTACTTTGTTTATGGACTTACGGTATATTAATGTTGAAGTTCATGGTTTGTTAATGTTAGTTGAGGAAACCTTTATAGAAAAGATTAATACTCTTGTAATTTGAAATAAAAAGTGAGAAAGTCTTTTAGCAGTCAGCTTAGATTCATTTCTATAAATACGTACACAAGGTCAAGAAATGTTTGATATCGTATTTAGGCTATATCACCCAGCCCAAACGTATAGCCTTCTATATTTCAGTAGAGGTCTTTCTTCTTACTGTTGCTGGAGTCCATGGCCCCCTGTGATCCTGTGATGTGGTGCCAGAAGGCACTGCGAGGCAGGATGGCTGTGGGCGTGCAGGGGTACGAGTCTGGGTCTGAACCTTTGGATAACAGCTAACACATCAGAGCACGAGAATATGTCAGTTTGTATGGAATGTTTTTTTTTTTTAGAGCAGATTTAACAGATATTGATGCTAAGAAAACACATGTGATCGAACACTGCTCACCCTGCTGTTCTTCTCCATCTCCATGAGGACCTTCTTGTGCTGCTCGGCGATGGCCAGCGTGGAAGAGTGAACCCTTTGGTAGATCTGCTCACCTTCTCGCGTCTGGAACGTGTACAGACCTTCACCACTGTCACACATTCTAACACACACACACACACATGCAACGTCAAAGAGTGTTCTTAGATCTTAGATTAGCATTGTCATACTTGTTCTGCATGCTATATTGTGTATTTTCAGAGTACACTTTTCAAACATGCGCGTGAGAGAAGGAAGTTATCTGGCGTTTTTAACGCTGTTCCTCATTCATCCTCATTCCATCATTCTGCTCTGCTGTTCGAATGCCACAATATTACGTCTCCTACAGAAGGTAATGAGCCTGAAGGACACCAGGGGGCAGCACTCCACCGCACATCATCCTGACTTTTACTCTTCCTTATCTTTGTCCTTTCAGGGGCATCCTGCAGGCGTTACAAATCTTCCTTTATTATATGATCAAAGTGGCAGGAGAAGATAAGAAAGCCACACTCTCCACTGAATTTCCTTTTAATCTATTCATTCAATCTCTTTATGAGGTCCTCAGTTCAGTAGAGCTCGGTCAACTCGTACAAATCTGCTGGTCTGGTTCATGCACTTACGCTCTGATACAGTGAACAAGACGTAATACAGGATTTTCCTGAAAGAAAATGGACATAAATATGTAGCTAATAAGAAGATGTATGATGATATAAACTGGACGGGTGGCAGGAAGAAAGCTGTTAAATATTTCTCTCTCTTTTTTTTTCTTTGTATCTCTCTTTTTTTTATAGTGGAAGTGGAAGAAGGTGTGTTTACATTTCCCTTTAAAAATCTCCAGAGACTCACAGAGCAGAGTTCTGATGTTTTATGCAACCGGTTGGCATGCTGTTACAGGAAAATAATCAACAACTCTTGAGTTACTGTTTTTATAAATTTTTGTAAAACGACAGCAATTTGCCAAAGGTTACAATTTTTACTTATTAGGAAAAAATGACATGCAATTTTTTAATTCATTTTAATTACATTTAATGTCTGTGAAACAAGATAGTTCCTGTTCTAACCATAAACTCCTGAAGACGTCGGAAAACTTAAAGTTACAGCTTTACCTTTGACTGTTACAAAGCGCTGACACTGGAGACTCCTTCCATAAATGTTAAATAAACATCTGTTAAAATATTAAACAGAGCGTCTGCTGTATGAGTCCCTGTGAATAAGCCGTTACTATAGAAACAAGAGCATTAATGTATAGAAACCTGTGATTTGCAGCTGCGCTACTGTCAGAGCTGCTGTTATAGAAAATTAATCAACACCTTCTGACCAATCAGAATCCAGAATTCAACAGCGCTGTGAGATAAAATCCTTTAAAACGTTTTGCTGTACGCCTGAAAGAACCCACCACCTCAGAAGGTTCCTCTTTAAATCTCCGTCTCGCTCTCTCGTGGTTCGTACCTGCCGGCCTCGAAGGTGAAGCGGGTGGCGTCCCGGCCGTAGCGGCGCAGCGAGCAGAGCGGCCACGTGACCAGCTTTGTGCGAGGATTATGGATGTCCCATAAGTAGATGTTCTCATGGGTGATCTGCATCATGCACTCTCCGTAGATGTCCAGGTTGGGACACGGCAGCAGGAACACGTTAAAGCGTTCTGAAAACACCAAAATGAGAACGTGTGTCAAATTTCAGCCAAGGTGCTTCTCTGTATCTGCAGCGTGTGTGTGAGCACCACGGACAAGCATGAAGAACACACACACTCCAAACTCTTCATAATGGAAGTGTAGGGTCAGATGTTGACCTTTCTGTATTTTTGTCTTCACGCTTTCATGAACTCGTCAGTTAAAGGTGTTTGTATGTTAATGAAGCTGTAAAAGTATCAAAACGCTTCTTTTTACGAGAGGGAAGAATCTGTGAGTTGCATGATTCCGATGGCGTGTGGATACCAGAAAACCTTCAGGAAAGTGGAAAGTAGCCGGAACTACTTTTTACTGTTGGAAAATTGGATATAAATCCATTTCTCTGAAGTCTGTCTCATCTGAGCACCAACACTTCAGGGTTCAAATACTTTCGACTGGCAGTGTATTCCCATCACAACTGAAAATAAACCTGGACTGACCCGTGTGCTCGCACTGAACTCCAGCTGCCAGAAGGTCCGGTTCTCCTAAACTGATGTCGTTCAGCCGCGTACCCAAACACTCGATGGTCAGCGTCTTAAACCACTCCTCAGCCTCCAGCTCTGTAGGACAGGATACACACGTTAATCATAAAAAAACTGAACTTGGGAATGTCGCCCTCTCTGGTAGAAAAGTGCTATTGCGAGCTCCTTGAGGAAGAACGTTTAGTATTTCAGAATAATGCAGAATAAGTGAAGTACTGCAGTAAAGCAGAACACTGAGACACTATTTAGTATGTTATGTTATAGTCATTTTGTCAGTAATCTATCTAGCTAGTTAAAATACAACAAAACTATCACCTGCTTTCTTCTACCATCGGCTCTGCGTGAAGCTGGATTAATTTCTCAGTTAGTTGTGAAGATGTAGGATGGATCTAGGCTGCCGTATGGTGTGTGTGTGTGTATGTGTGTGTGTGTGTGTGTGAGAAACTCTCTAATTTGAGCCCAGTGGCTCTGACTGTGAGTTAGTGTTACAGGATTGTCAGAGCGACTCACAGCAGCTCAGGAGCATCACATTATACAGAACTGAGATGGATAATTCAACTAAAAAAAAGAGCCCAAGTGAAGTGTGTGTGTGTGTGTGTGTGTGTGTGTAGTCTTAATACCCTTACTCCCAGATGTTTTACCTGACTCGCAGGTGAACGTGCGGGACGTGTCGTCGGTGAAGACGATGGCCACGGCCTGGCGCTTGGTGTCACGCGGCAGTCTCGTCACATTTTTAACGTTACTGATCTCTGTCACCTGTCGACATTTAGCACATGCAAGTGTGTTTTCAGTCTATGTAACAGATCTCACTGTTTCTTCAGTGTTTAATATGAGCTAGATGCTATATTTTTGTATCTAAAAGCTGCTGCTGTAATCATAAAGACTGTTCAGGACACAAAGTCTGCTCACACTGAACATCCTGTAAACACACTCCGGACTGTTTGTCTTTACTCTTTCCGTTCCCTTCTGAGTCTTGTTTCTCTCAAGGTTTCTTCTTCATGTCGTCTCAGGGAGTTTTTTCTCACTACACTCTCCTCTGGTTTGTTTATTAGGGATCTAAAGCTACTACATCCGGATTTCTGCAACACAAATGTCCCACTATTGATCAAGGTTGTGTCTCCTTGCTTGATCTCTTTTGCTCGATCTCAGTGATACCGCAGATCATAATATTCTTGTCTACAGACCAGAAAATGTTGTTGGAGTTAGAGGAACGTCTCTTTCTTGGCTCAGGTCTTATCTAAAACAGTTTTTAAAATGTATGCACTTCTTTTTGAATTGAAGTTCCTATCTACTCTGGGTAAAAAATTGATCAACTTTACACATTTTTCACTGGTTATTGCAGATGTTGGCTGTGAAAGCAGAAATAGATGCTTTTTTTTAGATCATTTTTGCCATTTTCCTAACCACGCCCCTGCATCCTGCCCTGAAATCCAATCCACGTTTTTAATCACAGATCGAGATTTCTGTTCACTTTCTGGCGTCGGACATCAGGAAGGTTTTGTGATCGTGGTTTACCTTCGGACAGGCTCGGATGTAGGCGGATTTCTCATCGGGATACTTTTCCAACCGGCGCGGCCCTTTGCTGGAGGACTTCTTAAACACGAGCCAGCAGCGCCGATAGATCTGAAACACACACACACACACACACACACACGGTGAACACGCCTGCTTTATGTTTATCAATGTGGATTACAGACTGCAGTGTCCGTGAGCCACTGATGTATGATGAAGAAAGAACATCATTTTCTCACTAGTTAACACTTTCCTTCAGATCTAATGATGAAGACTTGAAGTTTTATTTTCAGCATAGATCTGCTTCACACCTCACTAACACAAGAGGTATTTATAATTTCAGCAATATCACACTGTACGAATCCTAACAACTTGGTGAGGTTAGATGTAAAGATGCATGGACATTAATGCTCAGAAAATCAGTGCACTGACTGAATATCTATAAAATAAAGAGCTACTAACAAATCAAAGAGTCATTTATCGAGACAGAAACATGGAAAAATCTATTGAGGACAGATTGAATTAAAGTCAGAGACAGCAATAAGTTCAGTGTTAAACAGAAATAATATACAGTAACTTTCAGTTTGGGGGAAGCTGAAATACAGTTTAACTTCACAGTGATCGAGTTACAGATACACACACACACACACACACATACACGTTTATAGGGCGCACACACAATCTGCACACACACCTGACTATGCAGAAAAACATCAGCACCCTGCATGAGAAAATGCTGCTTCGCTGCAGTTTAGAGACCAACTGAGGTTTTTAAACGCAGAGCTACTCAGAGTTTGTAGCTATAAAAATGGCCACGAGATCCAAATAATCGGAGCCTCTCAGGAGCAGCCGAAAAAAACCTGCCTCTGATGTCCTTCAACATCCAACCTACAGTTACCACGGTAACCTCGTACTGAGGACACACACACACACACACACACACACACACACACATCAGCCTAGAACAATATTGTCTCCTGTGTGTCATTTCCTCTAATAAAATTCTTCCGCAGGACTAAAAATAAGTTTATGAACTTTTCATTACTGCTGAGGAGGCAAATGTGCAAACAGGCGAACTGATACAGAGTTTAGACATCATATCATAATTCTGGAGTGATATGACATCTGTCTCAATCAGACAAAGACATAATACACACACACACACACACGGCGCAGTGCAGATTAAAACGTTTATGGTTAAAGCCGTGTTCTGTTTGGTGCCTCGAGGCAAAAACAAGCTCCTGGAATAACATCTGAAATGATTCTCCCTCTACTTAAACGAGCTAAAATGATCTTTCTTGTTACTGATTGGTAGCTTTGACTTAATAAAACATTAAAAACGTTTTATTTAAAAAAAAAAATAAATCAGCATCAGTCCTGAATCGTGACAGCTCGGGACTGAAACATTAAAAATCCCGGTGTGGCGTAAATCCCTTGAGTCGAGTTTTATAACAACGGCGAAGTGGAAAGTTCAGGAAATGTTGTTTACAGAATGAGCAGGAGATGGATTTCATGTTTGCATAATTTTGTCCCTGGAGGTTCAACTAATCCTCAAGTGAGTGAGTGTGTGTGTGTGTGTACATGAGAGAGAGAGAGAGAGAGACGGCAAAAGCAACAGACAGAGAAGGAGACAGACAGGGGCAAAGAGGGCACAGAGAGCGGCAGAGAGAGACAGAGAAAAAAGACGGACAAACAGAGAGAGGAAGAGACAGAGAAAGATAGATAGATAGAGACACAGAGAGCACAGAGATAATCAGAGAAACAGACAGTGAGAGATACACACACACACACAGACAGAGAGGTAGAGAGACAAACAAAGAAAGAGACAGACAGAGAGAATGGCACAGAGAGAGCCACAGAAAGACAGACATAGAGAGAGACAAATACAGAAAGAAAGAGACAGAGAGAGAGACAGAGAGAGACAGACAGAGAGACAGAGTGAGAGAGACAGAGAGACAGAGAGACAGACAAAGAGGTCAACACAAGATGCAGAGAGACCAATTCAGAGACAGACAGAGAGATCTACAGGCAGACAGAGAGAGAGAGAGAGAGAGAGAGAGAGAGAGAGACAGGAAGAGAAAAATACAGACAAAGGAGAAACAGACAGGGAGACAGACAGACAGACAAACAGAAAGAAAGAAAGAAAGAGACAGACACACACACACATTGAGAACCAGAGAAAGACAGACAGACGTTGAGAGATACAGATAGTCAGAGAGAGAGAGAGAGAGAGAGAGAGAGAGAGAGAGAGACAGGACATTAGCTGGCATGTTGTGTGTGACTCCTGACTCTGTGTGACTTCATCGTGTCGTACTGCAGCGATTAAAACACAAACAGCGCAGTTTCAGTCGTCTTGGTCTCCTCTCCACACACCGCACCGTTCTGTCCTTATTCACGTCTCTCAAAATGCAGCTTGTTCCGCACGTTACAGAGAAATCGCAAAGAAGCGTAAACTCCTCTGTCCTGAAGATGTCAGAAAACTTATAGTTTCACCTCTGACTGTTACAAAGCGCTGACACTGGAGACTCCTTCCATCAATGTTACATAAACATCTCCTTACAGAAAACTTCAGCATATCAGTTATCGATCACACACGTGTTTTTAACACACAGGTTTTAATCCGTTTATTATCAGTGGAGCGTCTGCTGTACACGTCCCTGTGAATGAGCTGTTACTATAGAAACGATAACGTATCAGAACGACACATTAATATAAACCTGCGCTCCTGAGACTCCTACTGATGAACGCGGCAGACTCACGGCTGCTCAGTTTTTTTTAATCAACGTGCTGCCTGCTTTGTCATCTTGAATTGTTTTAGGAAACAGGATTAAGCTTAAACCTGTTTTCCCACAAAGCCCCAGGAATCAATTAACATCCATCAGGATTAAATTAAAAACGTCTCAGATGCACATGCTGAAATTAATTTCATCTGTAGTATAAAATTCCTTCTCCACAATGATCCCAGACATCACCATCCTGTGATATTATAGGTACCGATTAAAACTGAACTAAAAAAAAAAAAAACACGCTCACCACTAATGTTCAGCTGGGATTAGAATAGAACGTCAAATTGTGTGTCACTTCCAAAAAAGCAGCGGCGCAGCGAGAGAAGAGCGGCTGTGGAGTAATTACGGCCTCAGAGCAGCGCAGACGAGTGGAAAGACACAACAGCTCTCAGTACAGCCACAGAATTCTGATTAGAGTGGAGCTTTGTGTCTGTAGAGCTTTTTGTGAGTGAGACAGAAAGACAGACAGACTGAGGGGCTGGGGATAGATAGATAGATAGATAGATAGATAGATAGATAGATAGATAGATAGATAGATAGATAGATAGAGGGGCTGAGGGAGAGAGACAAAAATAGATAGATAGATAGATAGATAGATAGATAGATAGATAGATAGATAGATAGATAGATAGATAGATGGATGGATGGGCTGGGGAGAGAGAGACATAGATAGATAGATAGATAGATAGATAGATAGATAGAGGAGCTGGGGGAGAGAGAGAGAGATAGATAGATAGATAGATAGATAGATAGATAGATAGATAGATAGATAGATAGACATACAGACAGACAGACAGACAGATGGGGGAAAGTGGGAGTGAGAGACAGACAGACAGAGACACAGAGAGGTGGAATAGGGAAGACAGACAGTCAGACAGGGGAACAGTGGGAGGGACAGACAGACAGACCGGGATTGATGTAGAGAGAGAGAGAGAGAGAGAGAGAGAGAGACAGCGCAACATACAGACAGACAACGAGACAGATGGGGAACAGTGGGAGTGAGAGAGAGAGAGAGAGACAGACGGTCAGATAGACAGACACTGACAGAAACTGATGTAGGAAGAGAGACAGAGCGACATGCAGACAGACAGACGGGGACCAGAGAGATAGACAGATAGACAGCCAGGGGGACAGTCAGACAGACAGATAAACAGTCAGATATATTGACAGATGGGAGACTGAGAGAGGGAGAGAAACCAAGGCATTCAGTCAGACAACAGACTGACAGACAGATAGAAAGACAGAGAGAGAGCGAATGTGTGTGTGTGTGTGTGTAATAGTGATATAACGCATTTCTTAGTGCTAATAGTTTCACTGTCCAGTTGTTGATGAATTTTAAATTTTAGCGTCACATCTAACGCCACCATGAGCCGTCACTGCTGGGACAGAAAGCAGCGTGGACCATCAGCCTGCTGGTGGCGCTGTTGTGCTCGGCTCCACAAAAATCCAAACTAATCCGCTTTAAAACATGTACGTTAGACACAAAACCGGATACACACCTGAGGAGGAACGTTAGCTCTAACATCACAGGCCATGAAGCTCACAAAACATCAACAACTGTTTCAGTAACTTTCACTACAGCTAAAATAATACTCACTCCCTCTCTTTCAGGAAGCGCTTTATCCCCATCAGGGGGATATCCCGGGAATACCGGGTGCGAGGTGGGAATACACCGGCCCACCATCACAGGCCATCATGCACACACAAACACAGACTCACACACTCACTCACACCTGCGGGTAATTTATCTCAGCCAATCCAAATACTGCTGTGTGTTTCAGAGGTGGGAGGAAACCGGAGAACCCGGAGGAAATCCACATGGACATGGGAAGAACATGCGCAAAAATTCAGGAGAGAGGAGCCAGGAACCGGAGCTCAGGATTGAACTGAAGCCAAGACCCTGGAGCTGTGACCTGGCACACTGCCACCGTCATCAGGATAAAGCGTTTACTGAGGACGAGGAAATGAACGAGACGAGTCAGCGGTCGTGTACGGATTCAGCCTCTCCGAGTTTCACACGGCTTTGTGTCTGAGATCCATGCGAACACCTCCACACTCCATGCGCTGGTGCTGCGCCAGAGGAAATGCAGCGAGCGGGATGTAAATAGCATTAACGGCGCATACGCAGGAGACGTGTGATATTACACTCGGATTACGAGCAGGATGATAATATTATACGGCCGAAAGAAAATCCACTTACAGTAAGAGGAGCCATTCGTTAAACAATGAACGAGAGACAACAGCATCCTATTTACACTCACACACACATACACGCACACACACAAAGGGTGACAAAGAGAAGGAGAGAATAAAAGACAAACAGGAGGGAGGGAAAAAAGTGAGTGTGCGTGTGTGTGTGTGTGTGTGCACTAACACACGCTCTCAGGTAATCTGCCTTTGCTGCTCCCACAGGGGAGTCATGTGTCACACTGTCCTGTACCCACAATCCCGCTGACTAAACACATCAGTGCTCAGCCTTATGCGTGGAAATCATGTCACACACACACACACACACACACACAGAGGATGAGTGTGTTGCTCTGACAGCAGGGCTGTAGAGATTTCTAGAATCGGCTCGCTTCATCAGATTCCCTTTGTTTCGTCAAGGTTGCTTTTATATGTAACCAAGGTTACTATGGTTCATGTGTCATCACTACACACACACACACACACTCACACACACACGACCATATCCATGTCATTTTTGCACCGAAAATGAGCCAGGATCCACATCATATCTGCTCAGGTGATGCTCCTGTGGATGGATGGTGAAGAGGGGTGCCGATACTTTGTGTGGCGCCGCATCCACAACAGCAGCGAGCATTTCTCTCAGCGGTGCAATGTAACTCTGTAATGAGGTCTCGGCGCTAAAATGGAGGTTAATCGCAGACTCTATAGCCATTTAACCTCCTGCTCCTCGTCACAAAGCGATCTGCGGTGAGAAAAAGCAGCTCTGTTTATAGAAAACGCTGGAAGACTCGAGACGACACTGTGACCCGCCATAAAGAACAATTTGGATTCCGTGTCAGTGCCGTGTGTCCAAATGGCTGCAATTTCATTCCAAAGAAAAAAGTATTAACCTGTAGGTGAGTCATAAATCTTCTGATTAAACGTTGCTTCAAAGGAAGAAATTAACGCTCAGCGTGACCTTTTCACTTCCACTTTCTCACCGTCTGCAAACAAAACAGCTGCCAAGACGTCATCCATTATTAAGATGAATATGTTTTTGTGGAAATTTTATGCTTTCAGTTTAAAGATGAGTCTGTTTCTCATTACAGAGCTGAAGCGGCACTTAATCACACTCAAGATAAAATGCGTTACTCGAAAAATGAAAGTACAGGAAATTAACTGTGATCATATTTTACATAAGTAATAAACACTGTGTATGTGTGTGTGTGTGTGAGTTACTGTTACTACCCCAAAGATTATTTTCCTATAACAGCACGTCCCCAAGTGTTTTATTCCTCTTACACCACAGCAACTTACCATATTACACTTTTTTATTTACTAAAGAATGTGTGTTTACTCCACATACTTTAATCCATTTATAGTTACATTTAATGCTGTGGAAACAAGTCAGTGCCTGTTGTCGCTTACGTTATAGCAGCTATAAACAGTCGTTCCCTCACCGGCTTCTCTTTATTCTCTCTCTTTATTCTCTCTCTTCAAGTTAATAAGACAAAAAAAACGCAGCCTGTTACCGAGAAACCGCAAGGAAGCGTAAACTCCTCTGTCCTGAAGATGTCGAAAAACTTAAAGTTGCAGCTTCACCTCTGACTGTTACAAAGCGCTGACACTGGAGACTCCTTCCATCAATGTTAAATAAACATCTCCTTACAGATCAACGATTACAAAATTTTTTAAAATCTTTTTATTATTAGTGGATATTACAAGTCGCTGTGAATGAGCTGTTGCTATAGAAACGATAACGTATTAGAACGAGGGCATTAATATAAACCTGTGATTTGCGACTGTACTTCTGTCAGAGCTGATGTTATAAAAAAATTATACAAGTTATTTACGGTCCACTAATCCGATTGGACGAGCGGCGCTCCAGGATTGCTTATATTTAGTATAACCGTACCGGGACATTTCACTGAGTGTGTCACTCCACTTCTAGGAACAGTCCCACTGAAACGGTTACTACAGTAGAGTTAGCGACATCATCAGCAAACGATATGCTTTTCATGAATATAACTTCTGACTTAAAATATGAAAGCTTGTCATATGAAGATGAAAAGGACGAAGTGAAGCCAATTTCAGCAGACGCACCATTAACGGGAATGTACAGATTATTGTGAACTAGCTAGCCAGCTAGCCGATGGGCTATCAGTGAGTGTCGGTTCTTCAGGATCTATTTTCATTTGCGGGGCAAAACTAAACAAATTATTTGGCCATATTGTGTCTGAAATATCACTTAATTTCTTATTTATAAAACTGCTGTACGAAGGCAATATCGTACCTGCAATCAATATGTGCCGATACACTCTTTCTCGTGCGATAGTGCTTAATTAATCAACATTGCTCAATTACTTCAACGTAGTAAAGCGTCACATAGAGAAGAGAACATCACTGAAGCGTCATACATTTGCACAAGATGTGTACAAACATCTTCTGTCCACGCTCTTAAGTTTACAACCAGAGCCAGAGCGACAAGACCAACTTCACTTCCAGGTGCTCATAAAGAAACTGTCCTAAAAATTGAAGAAAAAAAAAATCAATCAATCAATTCATCAATGCATTTCCCGTCCACTCACCCCCAGCTTCCTGCTCCGCATCCGGACGTAGCCCTGCTTGACGATGTCGTTGAAGTTGGAGGCCATGTCTGAGGCACCTGGGAGCTGCTGGAGCCGATGGATGCTGGCATCCAGCCTCTTCTGTTCCGACCAATCGCCTCCTTCCAGTCTCTCGCTTCTTCGTCTTCTTCTTCTTCTGCTTGGCTCTTCACTCGCTTCTCGCTCTCTCAGACGTGTGAGACGAAGCCGTCAGTTCAGCCGAGCTTCCGAGTCTCTCATCGCTCCAGCATGATCTCTGCAAAAAAGAATAGCAGAGGGGAAAAAAAGCAGGACATGTATTATTGATGCTCGATCGGTGGAGAATGGAGGTGGCCTGAGCTGTGCAGGCACGCAACATTACCATAGATTATTTATCGACTCGCCAGATGCTATGTTTCAGAGCGCACCATGTGACGGCACTCATCTGACTACTAGCCTTGTCTTTTATAGCTTACAGGAATTCAGCTTGCCCCATTAACGTGACAGGGTTAAATGAAACGCAGTGGGCCTTTTCTTACTCAAGCCATAAGACCTGCTCTTGGCAAATCTTCAATATACAGACAGTAAAAAATTTCCTCATTAATCAACAGTCAAGTATTTTGTGGTCACAATAACGGAAAAAACACTGGGATGATGTGGAGAATCTCAGACTTATGAATCATAATATATTTGAGGCAATGCTCTGTAAGGATTTTTATATAACTATATAATAAAGTTGATCAAACTTTCATCAAATCACCGAATGCTGGACGCTGTGATGTCACTAGGGGCGGGACAAGTCTCAGTTTCAGTCTTCATTCCGGCTGCGAGTGTAGTTTGTTGGTTTACACTGGTGTTGTGTAATTTTCAGATTTATAAATCCAGTTCCATTTCTTACAACACATTTCGCTCGGTTGTGGCTACCAAAGGCCTCGTCACACCAAAAACTTCTGTCAGGTGTCATTAGGTCACACAAAAGCTTCTAATTTATCAAGCTGAGAAACTCTATATATGTGTGTGTGTGTGTGTGTGTGTGTGTCAATCCCACGGAATCCCACGGAAATCCATTAAAAATAACATAAGTGTGTTAAAAAACAATCATTTATCTACATAACAGTCAGCAGTACTCGTGCTGTTCGGATACCAGGTGAAGTTTCAGCTACATTTGCACTTCAGACTAGTGGGAAAGTAGGATGTAGTTTAGGGTGCCAAAATTTTAGAAACAATCCTTGTGACCAAAGGCATTGAGCTCCACTTAGGAAACGAATTTCTTCTCCCGTTAAAAATCGGTATGAAAATCCAGTCGTATCGCTGCAAAAGATTATATCTGGGCAAGTGAAAATATTTTAAATGAGGCCAAAGTTTCTAATATTTCTTGTTATGAGATTATTATTAATGAAATAGAACATTATTCAGCCTTTTTTATGATATTTTTACACATTGCAAAGCATCACATCTCAGTAAATGGAAATACCGTGAATAGAGTCAGTTTTTTTTTTAGTATTTCCCATTATCCGTTTACAATAAACCACATTCATGATTATTAAACCTATTTCTAGACATTTTTACTCATTTCAAGCTTGTAATAGTCTTATTAATAACTTTTAGCATTTATTTCTTGAAAGAAGCAAAACGATCTGCCGAAAGAATAAGAACATTTAAACTTTTAAATTAGTAAAATAGGTTTAATAATCTTTATGGTTTATTGTAACCTAATAATAGGAAATACTAGATATATTTGGCTATATTCAAGACCTTTTCACTTGCTAGGATGACATGTTTGCAGTGTATTGGCAGATAGTTTTGCTTTTTTTCTAGAAATAAAAACTTTAAATGAGAAAAAAATGAACAGAAAAAGAATATTTTGAGAACAAGAATGTCTAAAAATAGGCTTAATAATCCTATCATTAGTTTATTGTAATTTTAAACTAGGAATTTTCTAGATAAATCTGACTATTATTCAAGATATTTTCACTTGCTAAGATGTAATTTTTCGCAAAAACGCCACTCCAGTGCACCGCAAACGTCATAAAGGGAAGGAGAGGAGATGATCTGATTGGATATCGCAACAACACGTCTAGCCACGCCTCCTAATAATATATTAATTCATCCAAACGCACTTTTTTTTTACATTTTCGTCGCTCAGAAATAAACACACTGCGATCTTACGCCACGCTCTTGTGCTATATTCAGTAAAACAGAGTCCTGAGTGTGTTTACATAAACTAAATAACCTGATAATTGCGAAAATCGTTTCAGATTCCGGCCATAAATCCAATAAATCGCCTTCACCTGCACTGCAATAATCCGATAAACGTAAAACGTAACGTTCACATTAACAGTGAAGCTGTTTCTGTTTAAAAAGCATAGCTACGTTTTTACATCAAGTTATCTATAAATACTTTTATTTATAGAGTTTGATAAACATCGTAATATTTCATTTTCCATAATGTGATGTTTTTAACGCTTGTAAATTGAGCATAATGCTGTTCTTCTGTTTCTTTTCTGCTCTAAAGACAGAGATGAGGGATTTTTTTTAATTAGCTGTTTAAGTTTAAACGTTTGTGACGTATAAACAAGCCTAACTGTCAATCAAATAAGCCCCGCCCCCTAGTTCATGGTGTTACAATGGTAACTCACAAACAGATACCCTGTCACCTGAACGTGACTTTTATATAGATTCAGATGAAATTATTATTGTGTAAAGTTTTACATCTTGTTATATCGCATCATTTCACTGGAGTTGCTCTTTAAACGATCCGCTAAACTTCGATCGTAATAAAGCGTCTTCGAAGAAGGTCGCTGATGCTGAATAATGAGATCATCGCCATTTTCCTGAACGTCATCCTGCGCAGAGCGCTTCCACTAGAAGAGCTCGAGAGCAGTGGGATTGTGCTGATGGCAGCGGAACGCACGCATTAAAGTTTAAAAAGCAGCTCATTAGCCGGGACGGAGCCGGGTTAATTGTTCTCAGCACTGTTGGTTTTAAAAAGTTGCTTGCTGAAGAGAGGAAGATGATAAACCACACACACACACACACACTCAGGATTAGTAAAGTGCAGGTGTATACTCCTGTTATCGCTCACAAAACACACACAGGACATGATGAAGTGAAGCACAGCGACCAAATCCAAAGTGCTGAGAAAGTCAAGCCAAGATGGAGGCTGACTGTGAGCAAGTGCTAATGCTTAGCGGAGACGATTAGCATTAATAATAGCTCATAGCTCATTAGTTCATGTTAGAAGCGATTAGCAGACATGCAAAGAAGCGTCATCTACACCATAAGACACTTTAGCTCAGTCCAAAAGTATCAGTCATGAGTTTTGTAGACACTAAAAGAAAATAAAACGATTATAAATGTGGATTAAATGCGCTAACGTGTCACGCTGAGATACTGACGTATGCTAACGTCCGCTAGTTTCAAAAGACTAGCTGAAATAATGGCTTGATGAAGTGACTGTAGGAGACGATAAAGCAGTTATTCAGCTATTATTCATTAGAAACATCTAAATATCTATTTTCTAAACTAATTTAATTAGTTAAAACCTTGCTACATGTTACTATTTCGGTTCATGCTAGTTCACTAGCCATCTTAGCTAATATTAGCTAATATTAACATAGTGGTTATTGTTATTTAATCTCAGGCGTTGTCCAGCATTAGTAACTAACATTAGCATGCTAACTAACATCAAACAGTAGCTAACTTAGCTATCATTGCCTACCTAGCTAACTAACGTGAACTGAAATACCAATTTATGATTTAGCTATATTAGCTGTCTTAGCTATCATGCTAGTGCTATTGAGGTAGTTAGCGCTAACGTTATGGCAAAGTATGCTAATGAAAATGAATAGTGTGACTTTTTGTAAAAGGTGCGCTGTCACATTACACAATTATACTCCAAATTTTGGGTGTGTGTTAACTAGCTAACATTCTGCTGCAACGTGTAAATGTCAGCTGAGATGAAGACATTTATCTAGTTTGTGCTTTTGTTCACTATTTAGGGAACACTGTTGCTAAGCAACCGGGAACATGTGATCCAGAGAATAAGCTAGCTAATGATTTAGACTAGCAGTTTAGACTTTAGATCATTTATATAAACAGTGAAAGTTGACTGCTCTACACTTAGCATCTACCGCTAACACAATTCTCATAACTTCCACCATACTGAGAAACATTAAGAACTCTTCTAAACGCAGCAAAACATTTGACTTGGACGTGATTAGGTGCCTTTCTGATCTCGAGAACTAGCCGAGCATCGAGCGTGTGCTAGATTTCAGACACGGCGCTAGTCTCTATATAACGAGAGTTTATTTTCATGTAAATAAAACAGGCCAAAAACAACATCGGAGAGACGCAAGACTAGCGAGATTAACACAGATCTAAACGAAAAACATCTAAAAATGTATGAAATTGAAATCCATTAGAGATTTCTCTTAATTTGTAATGAGACTGAATATGTTTCTGATGGTCTGTAGTACTAATTTAATGAAATGTATGATTAGTAATGACTAATTGAATTTTATTTACCCATGAAAGAAGAAAGAAGGCTCTATTTATTGGGTTCTTTTGGTGTTTAATATCACTATCCAGATGGACACCATTAAGCCAATTCACATTAATGTGATGGAAACCATTAGATTTTCCTAATCAGTGCTTTTTTTTTGGTTCTCAGAAACTCCAAAAAAACAGATTTCTTTAATTTCCAGTTGTGTAGAATCAGTTCATGTTCACCGTGACCACAAAGCTAATGAGTTTGAAATAATAATAATCCTAGTCCTCTAAGTGAACATCTATAACAGCTTGTTAAGACGCAGGCTGCACTCCTGAGGAGGAGAATCAAGCAGGAACAAGCCTCGAACATCTGTTTTCACTGTTAAGTACTGCTATTGACCGAGAGCTGAGAGCAGAGCGCAGACAGGAGCTGTCTCTGCTAACTGCCAGACTGATGACAGGCCTGTGCCGCCTCGTCGCCGGGACTTAGACAGGAAAAAAAAAATCTACACCACAAACTGTTTCCTTCGTTTATTTAATTATTTCAAGGAACAGTAGAATCTTCAGGACAAGAAGTACCTCAGAGTACTTTCAAATGATTGCCTCAACTCGCTTTTATTTCCACACCACCTTCTTCTTCTTCTTCTTCTTCTTCTTATTATTATTATTATTGTTGGATCGTCGTTACGAAGCCGAGGGACAACGAGAAAAATCTCATCCCCTACGTACTTAGACACACAGCACGTCACGAATAAAGAAAAATGGATATAACTCTTTCTCTTAAGGTTCCTCCAAGAATCACTCGAGATACTTATAGTTTCTGACGTCTACAAACTAATGCACAGCGTTTTTAAAAATTTTTTTTTTTTACACGATGTCAAGGGCATGGAGATTTGAAAAAGTACAGCGTTACCATGGGAACTGCAGCAAGTCCCAACAGCTGAGATTAGGAAGTAGCGGGGTGGTGTTGCAAAGCACTGAAATTAAAATGAAATTAAAATTGTAATATAAGGGTTTCTCAGTTGTGTAACGCATTACAGATTTAAATATTTAAATATTTAAATAATTTAAATAAAGTGATAAACTTTGCATTTAAAAAATCTCCTAGCTTGTTCAGAGTCAAGCATTTGTGTGTCAGGAAGCAGAGACTAACTTGTCAGCTTAATATTTCAAAAGACAGACACTATTTAAGTCTCTCCCAGGTTTATTGAACCTATTTATTTATTTATTTATTTATTTATTTATTTATTAGAAATGTAGATGACGTAACTGTGCATCATTTTCCTTTTTCCAGTCAGAGATCAAGACATCCTCGTCATTTCACCCGCTGCTTTTATTGAAGAACGAGGCTTCGAGTGGCACATGAACTCCAGACCTGGTCTTTCTGCACAGGAATACAGGATGAAAGGGAAAAAATATGAATATTTTAAATATCTGACTTATAATAGCATAAATTAAGGTCATTACTTTCTTTACACAGGCTTGTGAATGTTCAGGTTTTCTAAAAAAATCATAAATTCATGATTTTTTTATACCTATAATAAACTCACTTCTGTAAAAATCTAGGACTGGGCCACATGCATATGTTAATGATTATTATTATTCCCGCTCTCTGTCGAGCTACACATGCTACTCCTGAGATATCAGTGATCCTGAACTCTTCTGCTCCCCGGACCTGCCTGATCCATCCTGATGCTCTACTTCTGGTTGGAGTTCTCATCGGTGGAGATTGCTTGCTGGTGCTGCGGATGGCCCCATATGAAGATCCATTTGGATTGCTGGGGATGGTGCTGCTTGGGGATCACATATGGGGAGCTGTACTGTAATGGCTTGGGACTGCGATTGCTGTAGTGGCTTTGGGGCTGCGGT